>JAGFVP010000129.1:0-80715 GCA_021031095.1 Bathelium albidoporum
ACCCCCCCCCCCCCCCAAATGTGCCCCTCAAGCCAAGCCAAAGCAGCACAGCCAATTGCCCATATTAAGCTTTTGTCTGCTTGGAATAAGGTGGTGAGGTGCTTGTGAAGCTATTAAATTGTCTAATATTTTGTTTGCCAACCTTTGGCCTGTATCACAGCCTCAATTCGTCTAGGCATACTATCCACCAGCTTCCTTAATAAGGACCTCCGTATGAGCCTCCACTGCTGCTGGCAGGCCTCAATTAAGGCCTGTTTAGCTTCCTCTGTGTTGCCCATCTCTGTGAGGTGTGGATGGTGTCTCAAAACTTGCTTCTTAAGCTCCCACCAAAGATGCTTAATAGGGTCGAGATCAGGCGATCTAGCTGGGAAATCAAGCACCTGTATGTTGTGTCCCCGAAGCCAGTCTTGGACAATTCGTGCCGTGTGGATAGAGGCATTATCCTGCTGGAATAGGTTGCCTATCTGCCACCTAGGCAGCAGCTCTTGTTCGAATATTTCGAGCAAACTGAGGGCTGAATAGCCGTAATTGGCTGAGTTTGGATCTGTCAAGGATACGCAAGCTGTTCGTCACAGGAAACGTAAAGATTATAAAGGTCGCGCAGCTCTGTGCCAAAACGAGGCATACGAACACGAATCAGTGTTTACCCCTCAGCGGATATCACAGCCAAATTCAGAAGGATGAGATCAGAGCTAGGAACAGCTGTGATTCAGGTATATAAACAGCTTAGATTCCGTAGAGATTGAATCAACGTGGTGCTTCAGGATCTCGTCCCATAACACACAGCCTGCTGCGGCCACCGTACCAGAAATAGCCCCAAAACATCTGCTTAATATCGTGTCCTAAAGGCTTAGGCTCTATCATCTCTGGACCCCACTTTTAAGCAGATGTTCGCCACACCCAGGTTCGCTCTTATTTAGTGCCTCTCTTCATGATCATCTCGTCACTGAATACCACAGATCTCCAGTTGAAAATCCTATGTGCGCGTGCCCAGTGAAAACAAGCAAGTGCGTGCCCTCGCGTCAGATGAGGACGTTGCTTCGCGCGCCATTTAGTCAGGTTGTGTTTCTTAGCAAGTCGATAGAGAGATCGATTAGGGATATCCATTCCTGAGAAGGCGCGGACCTCTTCATAAGTAAATTTAGGCCTGGTTCATAGTATACGAAGTACCATACGTTTATCTCGCCTATTTAAAGCCTGGGCCGCTCCTGATCTAGGCCTCAATGTGTTGTGTTGTTGTTTATTCCAGCGTTGAATAGTATCATAGATGGTGGAGCGATTACAGCTAATCTCCCTAGCTATTTGAGTCTTTGATTTCCCAGCTTCCACTGCAGTAATAATAGCGGCACGCGTCTTATTTGAAAGCTCTCCTCCTCGCCGACGATTTCCAGTAATTTCTGCGAGTACAGGCCTCATGGTTGCTGAGATAACAGGTATCGAATTAGGGGAGCGCGTTGTTGTGGGTGCGGGGCGCGTCGGAGTGTCGGTGGCGGGTGACTGTACCTAAAGTGAAGAGCTACTTCCCGACGCCCGAATGAAGATTGATATAATACCTAACTAACAACATTACTGCCACATTACTTTCACGTGACAGGAGCAGCGCACCTTCTAGAACGTTCAGTCCTGTTCATCCGATTGAAGGTAGCGGGCCAGATCAGCTAAACAGGCAGCAACGCCTTACAGTTACACGCTGAGACAATATCTCTGTGATGGCCTCAAGCCTTGTCCCGTCATCTCATATGCTACGCGATGACTCAACACCTCCAAAATCTATCGATAGAAATGCAATCCTAGCCTGGCAAGCAGGTGTCGACGCTGCGCTTTCTCAGGCTCCCTTCTCTCCCGGAGTTTCAGCTTTGTCCCTAGATTGTCGACGACCTCTCAAAGAAATCGATCCGAACATGGAAGAAAGCCCAAAGAAGACAAAAGGCAAGAATAGAAAGGCAAATGATCCGGATACTACACGAAGGCCTCCACTACGGCTGGCACCAATTCCCGAGGACCAACAGGGATCGCCAACCAGACAGACTCGGCGACAAACGCGAAGTCAGTCAAAGGATTCGACGAGTTTTGATAGCCCAGCAGGATGGGGGGAGGTACCAGATCTACAACAGACATCGTCAAGACGCGCAGATCCTTTCCAAGATGCACCGGACCTCTCACCAAATGTCTCTGCTTCACAGCCATCAGCAACTTCAAAAAGGTCCTCACGTTCATCCAGCCCCACGAAGAAGCAAGCAGACTTCGCATTGAGCCAGGTACCGTGTGAAGTCAAAGGGTCGATAATGAGTCCCAGTACACTGCCGGAGGACGTACGAAGTCTGTATACAAAGCTTGTGAAAGTCTCCCGCGGAAGAGAAACAATTCCCCACTATGTTAAGGTAAGTGTATACTTTCCTGAGAGCTTCCAAAAGCTGTGAAACCCGTTTACTTACTAGTGTTAGGATCTTATCGATGAGAGCGACGGGTTCCTAATAAAATCCGACACTCGTGACAAAGAAATGGTGCTTTCCGAGTGGAGATCCATCAACTCAATAGTGGATCATGCACAGGAATGTACGATGCGGGAAAGATCTGAGCCAGCCTGGAACGAGCTAGTGCATCGACGTATGTTAGACCTTGCGTTTGAGGACAATAAGGAATATTCGGTCGAAAACGTGTAAGCATTACCTCTATTGCTGGCCTCAGAGACTCACTTCCAAACAGAACTGTCGCTCGCCTTGCTCCTGAGTTCATACCTGCCATGGCCTCCAATCCAAACTTTAGTCTACAGTCTAAAATGATTGATTATACAGTTGACCTGGTCCTTCCGCGCTCATCAGTTCGAAATATACGCAAGTATTTCGCCTCACTCCCGCAGTACAATTACCGCACACTCAATCAAAGCACCTATAGTGCAGTTCGTGAGCAACCCACCGCAATATCCATTGAGACTAAGATTCATAATCCGAACGACCCATTGATACAACTTATCACTTGGGCAGCTGCCTGGCACAAACGGATGCACCTCATAGTCCCAAAAGTAAGGATTGTAACGTTGCCCTTAATTGTGGTTGCAGAATCTCAGTGGCGGCTGAGTTTCTTCTGCGATTGTGGTGAACAAGTGGTACGTAATCGTGGCGATTCTTCCAGTTGTTTGTCTCCTCACTAAGGCTTGATCAGGAAGTGTGGCATTGTCCTTCATCTTTAGGGAGTACTAATAACGTGGAAGGAGCGTATCGACTCTTGGCGGCTTTGCGCGCTCTTGCCGGGTGGATTAGTGACATTTATAAACCTTGGTTTGAAAGCAAAATCATGTCGGCCATCAATGCACATACTCTCCCGGCTAGTTAGGCAATTAGTCCGCCAGGCATCCTGACAAAATTCGTGGAACAACCAAACCCGCCTTGTTTGGGACCTTGTTTTCTCAACCACTTGTTGTTACTGCTTTCGTCTTATTTAAACATAGTGTTGACTGCCAATCTTGCCGATCGTATAGATCCACGCCATTTGCTTACTCCTGATCCTGAATTATTACCTCGTCAGCCAGGTAAAGTCGTATGAACACCTCGCCGTGCTGCTCCTAAGTAGGCTACTGCTGTTGAGGATGCCTATTCACCTTCCAGTCGTCGGCACGCCTTCTGCTCCGAATCCTACCTGTAACTACCTCCAGTGGAGCGCGTTCTAATGTTGACGCGGCCAAGCCTAATCGAATATGATTCGTGTCCACTTCTCAATCTTCCATAGGTACCTAGGCAGGTAGGTGTCTATAGTCAGAATCGAAAATTTTCTAGTACTTCTTCCAGCAACAAGCTTCTTGGCCGCTTGATGGTGATTCGATTTCATCTTTTCTTTGAGTCCACTCTGAGAGTAAGGCTTTAATATTGTCATCCTCTCATACTTCGGGACTTTGCCCGCTCGAAGATACCGATGATATGGAGCATGACCTCCTTCCCCACCCTGGCTTGCTCTCTAAAGGGCTTGTAAGACTGTGGCTAGTTCACCGTATCATCAGTGCTTTGTCCTATATTTGCTGAAGGAAGCACCAAGATTGTGCCTGTTAATAGTAAGATTGCTTAGCCCACGACTACGCTTGAATATAGCTTGCTAGAACACAAAGTAAGCATCACTACACGGTGGCAGAGTCGATGCCCTACAAGCGTGCGTTCGAGGGCGTAGGTTTCATACAATATAAGCAACGATACAACTTTCCAAGCTGTCAGAGCGGAGATGTGCGAGCAATGTGCGTTTCCAGACCTAACAAGCATTCACACAGTAGCAATCATTATTTGGATTGGGTAGGGTGACGACATTGAACAGCTCAGGCCGTGGAATTGGCCAGCGGGTCCTTGCCTCAATCAGGTGCATCGACGAGGCATCAGTGAAAATGACTGTTCGAAAACGACGGCTATGGTTTTGGTTATAGTTTCTCTCCAGAGTGCAGACACATGATACTCTCCAGATATCAACGCATTTGGCTTGAATTTCAACAGAATGTCAAAATGATGAGGCAGTGGGACAAGGCAGCTGTTGTCATGTATCCAAATGTAAAGAGCGGTAGGATGTAACCTCTGCTGATTCCTGAAGTCTCCTGAGAGCCGAAATGGCCCTTCAAAATCAGGCGCCCAGCCATGGGCTAAATTGATCTTCGCCTAGCGCGAAAGCAGCCATGAGATAAATGGGTACTCGAGGCTGTCGAAGTAGTTTGTTACTGGCGGTTGATAAATTGTCTATAGAAGACAGAGGAACTGTTAGGATCGGTGGTGAGGCTTGATGTGCGAACCAACGCTAAACCCAATTTGGAGGGCTTCCTTGGTAGATCTGGCCCTATTAACAGCCAAAATTCCTAGAACTACACTGCAAAAGTCATTACGGCCTATTCGACTCGTCCACTTGCATTCTTGATCTCCACCAAAAGAAGTACACTTTTTGTTGGCGCACGCGCATCGCAGGCGTTGCGCTCCTGGTTCCGGTCACAATAATCCATCTTGACAGTCAGTGCGTGGAGCGTCGTTGCTAAGCAATATGGATTACGACAATTTAAAGGAGCAATGGGGTGAGGTGGAGGATCGCGAAGGTGTCAGATTGAGCTGGAATACCTTTCCGAGCTCACGAATGGTGCGTGAATCAGTGATCTCTATGATCTGTAGCTGACACCTCCACAGGAAGCATCCAGGCTCGTTGGTATAAATTTGCATCAACGTTCACACTTAATTATGGCTGACATTCGAAAGTCCCCCTTGGTGTCCTCATTACGCCTCTGAAGGAGCAACCAGACAAACCACTGCTTCAATACGAGCCTGTAACCTGCAAACCACCCTGCAGGGCAGTGCTGAATCCCTATGCGTGCGTTCTCCAGAGAGAAGCCCCGAATACCGCAGAAGCTAAGACAGCCTAGTCAAGTAGATTCGCGTGCAAGATTATGGATATGCCCGTTCTGTCTCCAACGAAATCCTCTACCGCCGCACTACAAAGACATCACTCCAGATGTCATCCCTCCCGAACTTCACCCTACCAACACTACTATAGAGTATAAGCTTGCACGGCCGGCCCCTTCTCCCCCCATTTTTCTCTTTGTAGTCGATACATGCCAAGAGGAGGACAGTCTGAAGGCATTGAAGGATTCCATAATCATGAGCCTCAGCTTGCTTCCTCCTTTTGCGCTTGTTGGACTGGTTACCTACGGTACGATGGCACAAGTACATGAGATCGGTTACACAGAATGTGCGAAATCCTACGTCTTTCGTGGCAGCAAAGAGTACAGCGCAAAGCAAGTCCAAGAAATGCTTGGTCTTATGCCTCAAGGCATGAGACCCGGCATGCCCCAGCAGCAGCAGCAGCCTGGACGGGCTCCAGCCCCCATGGGAGCTGCTGCGCGTTTCTTATTGCCAGTTCAGCAATGTGAGTTCCAGCTCACGAACGCTTTGGAGCAGTTGCAAAAGGACCCTTGGCCTGTCGACAATGATAAGCGCGCATCACGATGTACTGGGACTGCCTTGGCTGTAGCGGTTGGCCTACTCGAGAGTTCCTTCCAGAATTCTGGTGCTCGGATAATGCTCTTTACTGGTGGGCCTGCCACAGAAGGGCCCGGCATGGTTGTTGGTAAAGAACTCAAGGAACCTATCAGATCACACCACGACATTGATCGAGACAACATCAAGTATTACAAGAAAGCCTTGAAGGTTCGGCAAATTCCAGATCATTCTTGTTGTTGTGTTACTAAAACCGTCCCAGTTCTACGAAGCTTTGGCCAAACGAGTTTCCCACAATGGTCACATTGTTGACATCTTCGCTGGGTGCCTTGACCAGGTCGGTCTTCTCGAAATGAAGGGCCTAGCAAACTCCACTGGCGGACACATGATTCTCACGGATAGCTTCACATCTTCGATGTACAAGCAATCGTTTGTGCGAGTATTTGACAAGGATGATAACGACAACTTGCTCATGGGCTTCAATGCTTCGGTTGAGGTGTTGACTACGAAAGAGTTGAAAGTGACCGGCCTTATCGGCCACGCCATTTCCATGAACAAAAAATCCGCTTCTGTTGGCGAGACAGAATGCGGCATCGGCAATACATGTTCATGGAAGATGTGCGGCATAGATCCCGGTGCCAGCTACGGCGTCTACTTTGAGATTGCTGGGCAAGGTGGTCCTAATCAAATGCAGCAGGGGGCACAGAAGGGCATCATGCAGTTCCTCACCTATTACCAACACTCATCTGGCCAGTATCACCTTCGAGTCTGCACTGTCGGACGTAATATGAGTGGCCCCTCTGGCGATCCTGCTATCGCTCAGTCATTTGATCAGGAAGCTGCCGCGGTCTTGATGTCGCGCATTGCAATCTTTAAAGCCGAAGTTGACGACGGACCAGACGTTCTTCGATGGGTCGACCGCATGCTCATTCGCTTATGCTCACGCTTCGCAGAGTATCGCAAGGATGATCCGTCGTCATTCCGACTGGAGAAAAATTTCACCCTCTATCCACAATTCATGTTCCACCTTCGTCGATCCCAGTTCTTGCAGGTTTTCAACAACTCACCGGACGAAACGGCGTTCTATCGACATGTCTTGAACCATGAAGATGTCAGCAACAGTCTGATAATGATCCAACCTACACTGGATTCTTATGACTTTGAGCATGAGGGCAGCACCCCTGTGTTACTGGACTCACAGAGCATACAACCACAGACCATTCTACTTTTGGATACATTTTTCCACATTCTAATCTTCCATGGCGAAACAATGGCACAATGGAGGAAAGCTGGGTATCAGGATCAAGAAGGTTACGAGAACTTCAAAGAGCTGTTGGATCGGCCCAAGGAGGATGCAAGGGTACGTCACTCGTCGCGTATATTCTCGTTCACCTTGGAAAAGGTTCACTAACGTTAATACTATACAGGAACTCATCCAAGACCGCTTTCCCCTGCCTCGCTTCATCATTTGCGATGCGGGTGGTTCCCAAGCCCGTTTCCTCCTTTCCAAACTAAACCCCAGTACAACACACACAACCGGTGCATACGGTGGTGTCAACGCGCAAACAATCTTCACCGACGATGTCAGCCTGCAGACGTTTATGGATCATCTTATGAAGCTTGCGGTCAGTGGCACAGGCTAGGAAGAAGTGACATTTTCGCAAGTCGCTTTGTGGCGTCTATTTTTAGAGGACAATGATACGACGGAATAGGAGACGCATGAACAGCGTTTCAAGGCGTCACAGAGCGAGAGTGGATGAAGTCATACAAATTCATGTGTCGCTGGGCTACGACGGGGTGAGGTTCATCTGTAGCGTTCCGTTCAAAGTAGTCGAAATCATCTTATCCTATTCGTCTCCGTTTCTCTGCGAATCCATACAGTTGCCAGTCCTTGTAACCAAACAGCAGTCTCAACTCGCCAACATATCTGAGGCGTCTGGCCAAAGCCTATGACAAGCTGCTCATTTTACCTGATCTTATTCGGTTAGCAACATGATTGGTTTGAGTCGTCCCTTCAATGACGGTAGTCATTGATTGAGTTTCAGATGGAGAATGTGCGCTTTGCCAAAGTGGCCGAGAAAGCCCCAGTCTTGAATATGGATTGTACGCTTAAAGCTGCTCATTTTTGAGTTGACAGTGAAATAAGAAGCAGAAGGGAAGATAGGATTGTGGGGAACATTTGTGTCAGAACGAGGGAGAAGGGATATAAGGTGTCCAATACAGTCGATAGGCCCAGAGCCCTTTACCTTGCCAACCTCACAGGCTACAAGAGCTGCCACAAAATTCTTAGGTTTCATTTAGCTGGGAACCAAATGAATTCTCTAGACGGCGTAATCTCGTAATAAACACATTAAAGATTTTCATTTTCCAAGACTCAACCGTAGAAGCCACTCTCAGTTACTTAACCAATCCAAAAACTGTGGAGTAAAATAGCTCACGATGATGGTCGCACCCGCCCTTAATATGCCTTCCGTCGCCTCGAACGCCATAGTCTTTAGGTCAAAAACCCCAGCGTTTGCTGCAGCACAGATCATTGCATATTCCCCAGACACTTGGTATGCCGCAACGGGTAGATTCTTTCCAATGTCCTTTGCATCAGATATAATGTCCAGGTACTGACTCGCAGGCTTCACCATAATCACGTCTGCACCTTCTTTTATATCTCGTTCGATCGCGCGCCGAGCGAGCCCGCGCCCACCAGGAGGAAGCTGGTAGCACCGCCGGTCGCCAAAGGATGGGCTTGAGCCGGCGGCATCGCGGAAGGGACCGTAGAGACATCCGGAGAACTTGGCGGAATACGACATGAGCAGCACCTGATGGGCAATCCCGCTTTCTATCAGCTTCAACTTGATCGCTCGTATCCTGCCATCGTTCATGTCACTCGGCGCAACGCAGTGTGCCCCCGCCTCCGCATATGCCATTGCCACATCTGATATTCTATCCACCGACAATGCATTGTTGAGCGAGCCGTCGTCTCGCAGGATGCCGCAGTGCCCGTGAGAGGTATATTCGCACAGGCAGACGTCGGCGGTGATGAACAGGCTGGGGAAGTGTCTTCTCAGATGACGGATGGCGAGGATGACTGGACCCTTGGGATCATCGGCAGCGGTTCCGAGTGCGTCTTTTGCATTTGGAGCGGTCGGAACGCCAAAGAGGATGACGGATTGCAGGCCCTTTGCCACGAGGGGCGTCACAACAGATACGAGTTTGTTGAGACCCCAGCGCTTTTGACCGGGAAGCGATGGAATTATCGTTTCTTCGTCCGGATTGTCAGATATGAACAAGGGGTATATGAGCATGGACTTTTGAGATACCAAATTGTCAGCATGTGTTTAAGGGCCCTGAGCTCGAAACATAGGACGAACAGAACCAACTTTTGTCAATTGCCTCTCGGCTTGCCAGGCTCGAGCCAATGGATGGCTATATCCTCCATGCAGCTGGCTGGAGATATCACCCGTTATGCTCACGCTTGTTGCTGCTGTGCTGGCGTACGAGCGGGCACGAGATAGCTGTGATCGCCTCTCATCGCGGTCGCTGTCTCGGTAGGTTATGTCTGATACGAGGGAAGAAAACGACATGGCTGCTGCTGTGGAACGAGGAAGGAACGCGGGGGCAATGTTCCAGGGTTCGTAAACGGGAATGGAGGGCTGTCACTGTGAGGCCAGGAGGACAGGGTTTGATATGTGGTGTGGGACTGCGCTAAATGGTGGGTGGTTTTTGGGAAATGTTCCGCAATTAGTTGACCACCAATATTGGCACACAATTCGACCAGTCTCAGACAGTTGCAGAAGAGCCTTTTCTCCACAATTTTAATCCCAGTGTTTGGTAGAAGGAAATGAGTTTCAGGTCCTTCTCACATCTTTGTATGCAACGGTACCGTGGGGTAGTAGGGATGAGAGAGCCAATCAAATGTGACGTATTTTTAATAGTGTCTCGAAACCGGTGTCGTTCGGCTCACTGAGTAATATGGTTCCGAAAGAAGTCTTTCAAGTTCTCTTATTCAGAGCAATACCTACATTCATGCATTCAACGACCCAGTCTTCTTGCGGAATGGTAGGTTTTGATAGAAGGTAGTTGCCGACATTGATGCTTCGCAATCATTGTCTTCGGTTAGGTACCTAGAGCCAATCACGACAACGCAACTTTCAGCACGTCAAGCAACAGATACTATGCCGATAACTGTGATATATTTCTGCAGAAAGTTCAATGTAAGTAGTAATCTGACATCGCAATCCTACGCATGCAGCCCTGGCTTTGTGTCAAAATTCGGGATCAATTCGTTATAGTCTTATATCCGATAGGACCATCTCAATTCTGATACTTTCTTGCTTTATATGCGGGCCACGAATGTTCACATCATCAGCAATAACCGCCTTACCGTCTCTTATTTCGAAGGCAGATTCGATGTTATCGGAAAACTGGATGCTCATGATCGCAGGAGAACAGCAAGCAACATTTGCCACATATTAAACCGAGAGGTTCCAAAAATTCCATTGCATTCTCAACCTAATTCAATCGACCTAGTGTACGAGTGCGCCTTGGCCCAAAGGAATGTCCAAATCTATGCAGCAGCAGCCACTTCGATGGGCATTGTCTTGCCATCTGCTTCGCCAGAGTTGATCTTTTTGCCCGTCTTGGCGATCTTTTGGAGGACGGTATTGTAATCGACGTTCTCCTCAGTGACGACGTTGGCGGTTTGTGTGTCAAGGGAAACGTCGAAAGATTTGACGCCTACGCAAGAAAAAGAGAATCAGATGTTGGTATGCACCAGACAAAGCACAGGGCTGGGTTGCTTACCTTCGAGTTTCTTGAGTGCCCTCTCCACAGAACCGGAGCAGCCACTGCAGGACATGGTGACGTTGAACTTGTAGTTGTGTTCAGCCATTATGTGGAAGTGCGTTGTTGACGTTGGAGAAGAGATGTAGGTTTCTGAGTTATAGCTGAATCAATAAGCGAAATGGTGTGATTTTAAAGAGCTGAGCCGGTCGTGTTGGTGAGTAAATGTATTTATAATGCGCTGGACTAAGCTCGAGGATTACGCGGACCCAGGCACCGTTTCGTATTGTCCGAGACGAACAATCAGGCCCGATTTATCCAGAGATGCCGGCGTAACGGGTGGAGAGTGCTGTAACAAAGGCAGCTTCATCTTGGCATCGGAGGTGGACATGAGAGCCTCAGCGGCATTTCCGCCATTCGGCGGCGGCACGCCACTCAACTGCGTCGCATCTACTTGTGCACTTGACCGAATAAGCAGCCTGCGGCCGGACTTCTTCTCCACCGGCCATGGGTACGGTTTGACACTGTACCCACAGTTCCCGTACCCTCCCGCAACGGCCTTCGCCTCGAATTGCCCCACCGTTCTATGACGCCCGTACCTGCATGGTCTGTAACAGTGTCGAAACAACGTTTACGAATGTAAACATTGTCTGCCTCCTTCAGAATCCCATCAGCACCACCTGGGGAGAGAGTTACCATGACGTCGTAAGTCGGCACCTCAGCCAGGCACGCTGCGCAAATTGCAGGCTAACGAGCACAAGCAACATACTCTCCTTGCCCTTTCGTAAGACGCGCTCTATATCTCTCTCCGAAGCGATCAAACAGTACATATCGACCAAATATGATCAGCATCCGGACATGTTCAGGCAGGATCTCGAAGAGATCGATAAGCTACGGCATGCGGCCGTACATGCTTTGGAGCCTCATGCGAGTGGCGTGCGGAAGATACAGGCATACGCTGCTCAACTAGTCTGGATGGGTGGAAAATTTCCTATAGACGTACGCTAAAAGGCAAAAGGTTGGCTGATAGACTCGTACTAATCAGGGAATACTCAGATCGGCGCAGATTTCACATGGTTTACAGCACTTGGATACAATACCACAAAGCCCAGTACGTCTGGTGATATGTCATTTTCCAATTGTAACCTGACATCATTGCTAGCCTCGCAGAACAACATTCGTTTCGAGCTCGCCAATATCCTCTTTAATCTCGCTGCCATGTACTCTCAATTGGCGATGTCCGCAAACCGGAGTACTTCCGAGGGCTTGAAATCCGCATGCAATTATTTCTGTCTCGCTGCCGGGGTTATCTCCCATATCAAAACGACCGTGGTCCCCGAAATGAGGTCCACGCCACCGGAAGATATGGACGACATGACTCTGGAGAGCCTGGAATACCTCATGCTTGCACAAGGTCAAGAGCTCTTTTGGCAAAAAGCGGTCAAGGACGGCCTGAAAGACGGCTCAATCGCAAAGCTGGCAGCCAAAGTCTCGGACTTATATTCAGAAGCCCAGGACTATGGAATCAAGTCAGATGGCATTAGCAGCGAATGGATTCATCACATGTCCGCCAAACACCATCATTTTGCCGCAGCGGCACAATATCGAGCCGCCCGCGACTGTCTTGAAAAGAGAAAATACGGTGAAGAAGTTGCAAGGCTTAACGATAGCCTTACGTGCGTCAACGAAGCGCTGAAAGAAGCCCGTTATTTGAATAAGGTCGTGGTGAGTGATCTCAATGGCTTGAAAAACAAAGTATCGGAGGATTTCAAGACGGCAGAAAAAGATAATGATACCATCTATTTACTGCCTGTGCCACCCAAATCCGACCTTAAAACCTTGGACAGAGCTAGTATGGTTGCAACCAGGGTTCCAGCTGAAGTGTCCGACCCATTACCACTACTTGGGGAAAATGGAGAGCTTGGGCGCCCACTCTTCTCAAAACTCGTGCCCTATTCCGTTCATGTTGCAGCAAGCATTTACGCAGATAGAAGGGATCGCCTCGTTAACAATACCATTATTGATGAATTGGAAGGCCTTACTGCGAAGCTTCATGATTTACTTCAATCACTGAACCTACCCGGCTCGCTGCAGGCACTCGAAAAGCCGCTTGGGCTTCCTCCAACCCTTGTATCTCATGCAGAAGAAATACGACAACAAGACGGGATCAACCAACTTCAGCGTGCGATGACAGAGACCGAAAAGCTCAGGACCAGTGATCGAGCTGTCTATGAGGAAGCAGTTGAGACTTTGCGTGCAGAAGCTGCTGAAGACGAGCAGGCCAGGCGAAAGCACGGTACCGACAGGTGGAAAAGGCAAAAGTCTTCCGAAGCAGCAGCTCAACTTTACCCGCAGAATAGGGAGATCGACGGCTATTTCAAGTCTGCAAGTAACAGCGATAAGCTGGTGCGCGAAAAGCTGAAAGAGCATGAACGGCTGATCAGGTTATTGTCTGGGACCGACCGAGATCTCGAAGATTTTGTGCCGAGCAGTCGGAGAGCTACGATGACCGCCAAGTTAGAACGGGAAGCGAGCAAACTCCGTGGGTGCTTGAATGAAGTCAGCCGGCTTGAGAGTCGCAGAAAGCGAAAGATTGAAAATTTGAGGGCCAAAGCCAAGTCCGATGACGTGAATCCCGATCTTCTCAGGGAAGCGGCTCGGCTCGAGCGCGAGTATCCGATGCAAGCTATCGAGGCTGCCCAATTCGAGGACTTCTTTGAGGATCGACTTCGACGCTATGATTCTGATGAAGCTATGAATAAAGAGGAGCAAGAAGAACAAGATGAGATTGCGACGCGCCTCCAACAGGCGAATACGTCCTTTCTCGAAAGTCGTCGTGGCGATGCTTCAACGCGGGAACGCGAACAAGCCCTGCAATCGCTGGAAAATGCGTACTACAAGTACAGAGAAATCATCTCCAACCTTGATGTTGGTCGTAAATTCTACAACGACCTAGCCAAAATCGTAACGCGCTACCGCGACGATTGCAAGAACTTTGCTTACCAGCGCCGTGCCGAGCTTAGCTCGATGGAGTCGGACTTCGCATCCCAGATGGCCGCTCTGAGTTTGGAGCAGAGACACCCTCACGTCGACGCGCTGCATCAACAGCGGCAGAGCCAGATGCAGCATCCGCAGTATGCACCACGGCCGCCGCAAGAGCAGCCGCTTGCGGCACCAACCCCGACGAGGACGACGTGGGGGCCGAATATGGGTATCAAGTTTTCGAATTAGTCTCGACCGCTTGCTCAGCCATAGATAGATTGATGAAGCCATGAAAATAGCTTTTGTTTAGGATAGATGCCGATGATGTAATGAATGTCCGAAAATCGAATCTGTACGTATCATCGTCCTGCACTTAGCACAAACATTTCCATTGAACGTCCCTTGAACGTCCAAGACACAGGCACGCGGATCAATGCATCTTCTCCGAGACGGCGCAAGGCGCCTTGAATCATGTTGTTTGCAGAGATAGCATTGCATTCTCACTTTGGTGTATAGTTAGAATATCACATTTTCTGTCACCAGGAGATCTGAAGATTCCGACATTACGGCTTTCTGGGACGGGCTGGATTGCAGCGTACACGGTATTGCAGGCGCAAATGGAAGTTGTCGGGCAACGGACAAATTCTCTAAAGGCCCGCGAATAGTACATACTTCTCATTGAATTCTTATGAGTTCAATAAAAGACATTTATGATATCGGATATGTGTCTGTGACGCTGAAGTTGGTAATGGGTGGGGTATTTCCACCTTCAACCATGCAATAATAAACTCCGTATAGCCAACGCCATGCGTCTATAATTACAGCTCGAGATGCGGATCCATACGGAGCTAAACGCGAAACTTATGCGGCGCAATTTCGTTGTTTGTCGAATAATTAAAATGATTCTTCTCCATGTAGTCAGAGATCCCTTCCTGTTAAAAATGTCAGAAGTGGAAATGAAAACTCAAGTAAACAGCAACTTGCCCAAGTCTTGCATTCATGAGGTATGCCCCATCCGTCAACCGCGAATCTGGCGCCGTTCGGCTCCGTTCGGGGCCATTCCATCGACATGTCTCCGCTGCACATAAGACTCTGCCGTAGATAATCGAAACAGTGGTGGACGTGGTCGCCATGCTCGCCCAAGAGTTTGTTGGCCATTTCGAAAACGGTCGTATCTACTTTCTGGTCCAGCGCTACCACGCCATCAAGGAGCATCCAGTAATACTTTCGCAGCTGTCCAAGACAGTGAAGTTGATGGAAGAGAGCGACTGAGAAGATGGTGCCGTATGGTGTTTCTTCGCCCGGAGGTAAATCGTACTGTTCGTAATCCTCGATGAAGACAAAGCCTCGGCCCGGCTTGGATATATTAGCTAGGCGCAATAAGTAGCCAGAGCAGGTCCGCTTACGGGTAGAAGTTTGTTCCAGGCTTGATCCGTCTCATTATCAGGCCGAGCAGAGTAGACTGGATCTTCCCGGAATGTATACGTTGTCATGGGTACTGTAGTTGTTAGCCTGGACCCGCTTCGATCCCTGCATCCATATGAGAAACTCACTTGGCGGCACAGGTGTCAAAAGCAGTTGCGACGGAGCCAGTTGTTGTACTTTGACGACGTTGATGGCTAATAGGAAAAAGACGAGGACCAAGCACGGGAGCGCGAGACCTAGCGTCGACCGGAAAAGCATTTTGGTCTTCCATAGCGACTTCTTGAGTTCTCTTATTTCCCTTTCTATATCTTCGTCTTTGAACTCGTGGGTAAGGTTGACCTCCGAATCATCATCTTCTCGAGCCGATACTGCCGAATATATCTGCGATCGTCCACTTCCTGAGCCGCGACTCGATTTAAAGAAATTCATTGGTAAAGATGCGGAAACGAAGGACTTTGTAGTTGGGATGAGAAGTTTGGATGGAAACGGGTGAAATTTTGAACGGGGGAGAAAGCGAAATAGAGCCTACAATGTCAATGTCGACGTAGTGGAGAGTTCCCACGGATTTGTTTAATATGTGACGGCCAATGTCTCAACGCCACCAGCACGAAGGGTTCGGCATGGGACGGAGTGCTTCCCCACAAATTCAACATGTCTGGCGCCATCTGTTTTGCACACCTTGTGCGATCTTGTGCAAGGAGCCGGGAAGGAGCTTGGTTCAAACCGCTGCAGCTTTGCCAGGTCTGGTCAACTGACATCGACGAGAATCCAAATGTTCCAGGGAATGGAACAGGGGCAGTCTGAAGCCTCGGTCCATTGCTTCGTGAGGGGTTTCAAGTTTGGACAGCTTCGGAGAGACTGGCGGAGGAGCCACCACTTCCCACTAGGGAGCCCAGGACCTTAACGGACTACAGTTAGAACACCCTTTTTGATTCGTGCTTTGATGGATCTCCCAAATACAAACGCCGATGTTGTTAACTGTTAAGGTTGGTGTTGGAGTTCGATTGGGGATTGTGCGACACAGTGGGCTCCCCAGCTAGGAGTGGCTCCTGAGTCGTCAGCCATTTCCCAGCTTTGAAGATCTGCGTGAAACAAGGGGGCACCCAGCCATCGCCTGATCGGACTTAGTACGCTAACAAAGCAAGGCGTTTTATGGCCCCATCAAGTGCTTTGTCTTGGCCTCGGTAGAACGATGGTTACCTTATGTACCTACTATGCGACGTTTCCCCGCCGTAACACCTTCGCGAACCGAACCTAGGTTCATCTTCGTACAGAAGGTTTGATTTGCAGGCGAGGTGGGAATGTCACCATGCGTCGGTAGCGCCCAGTCAAGTGGACCTGTGTAAGGTAGGAAGGTATCTGTACTGAGTGTTCATTCGAACAAGCTGGCAGAAAGGGAGCTCTTACTTCCCTATGCTGCCAAGGCCAAGATGTTGACGTTTGCAGTAGGCTGCAGCCCAGGAAGTCTTGATTTGCAGTCCCAGGCAAGAGACAAGAGGGCTTCTCGCCTGTACTACAGAATCATTACACCACCTCACTACAAGTCTTATGGGCTCTGCACAGAGTTTCTGTATGATCAGAATGATTGCCAGCCGATAGAGCTTGTAGCCATTTCCACACCCTCATCTCTGCAGTTTCATGGTGAGCGAGGTTTGCTCTAGGGAACAGGTTTTATACTGGATCTAACGAGCCCATGCTTCTTTGGAAGACTAGCTCTGCACTGCAAAGACACCGCTCTTCCGTCACTTCTGTCCTTCATTACGCCTTGGAAAGCCACGAGTCTGATCAGTCGGTTTCTCTTGGATACAACACAGAGCAACTCTTTCCTTCGCAATGGATGTGATCGAGGATAAACAGATGAGGAACAAGCAGGAAATTGATTGTCTGCAACCTTGTTGGTCACTCGCTCAGAGTATTCTTCAGGTGTGATAACCGCTTCTATAGGGATCATTCCGAGAATCATATCAATTATACAAGCACCGAGCACTAGCAACGGAAGGAGTAAATTTCGCATGTGCAAACCTAGGAAGGAGGTACCGCTTGAGTATCAATACTAAATCCCAAGCAAAATCATGTACTGGTGACACCGGATATCTTGTTAAGGTACAATCTCTGCACACAGGAAGACTACCTTCGTGGAAGTACACAAAATTCCTAGGTATGGTTTATGGACGCTGGCGGTCAATGTTTTCGGATCAGTAAGGTATGTACAAGAAAGTATGAATTTCGATCAGAAAAATATTCACAAAGGAATCGAAGAGCACGGTAATTTCTGATCGCCGTGAAACCATTGTTGCAAGCCAGCACCCGAATCTATTGCGCTGCTTGCATGAGGTTGACCAACATTTGCATTTCCTGGAGAAGCCATTCGTAAATTTCCTGGACCGAAGAGGAAGAAGAGACTCCGGTAGGTGCTGCTGCTGATGAGCTGGCGACGCCTGTGGCGGAAGATGATGCTGATGCTGACGATGATGCTGACGCTGATGCTGGAGCGGGAACGACCGAAGTTGCCAAGGTAGAGGGAGCAGAAGCAGCAGAGGTGGCGACTGCGGCGTTGGTAGAGCCAGTTGGAGTGTAAATCCAGACGGAAGAACCGGTAATGCTGTTGACGAAGCTGCTTGCGGCAGCAACTGGAGCAGACGCGGAGGCTGTAGTAGGAGCAGTAATAGAGGTGACAACTGTAGCGCTGTTGGAAGACACCGGAGCCTGCGAAGATGCGGCAACGCTGGAAGATGCGGCCTCGCTGGAAGACGCGGCAACACTGGATGATGCATCAACACTGGAAGATGCCGCAACACTGGAAGATGTCGCAACACTGGAAGATGCCGCAACGCTAGAAGATGCAGATCCAGACGAACCACCGGGACCTGCAACAGAGGTAGTCAAATCACCGCTCTCAATGTAGACGCCAGAGAACAGCCAGTCCTCAGTAGCAATGTTGCTCGTTTGGTTCAGACCCAGGACACCCACGTGCCAGTCTGCACCATTGGAAGAAGCGCTGACGCTGATTGGGCCAGCAGTCTTAGTGAGTGGATCGGAGCCCTGATTCTTGCATGAGCATGTCAATAGCAAAGATTGTTTAGACACTTACTGTTGAATGATACAGGGTGACAGAGCCACCGCTGAAGTTAATCTCGTAGGCAATGTTATGCCATATCCCAGCAGCAAAGGTAGTGTTCCACTGCGTCTGGCTGTTAACCATCCAGCGAAGAGAGTTGTCTGACGTTGCTCCCTGCTCGCCATCCAGGAGACCAAACTTCATTTCGGTAAAGTGGCTTTCAAAGAATGCTACTTGATGCTCGAATGTGGCGGCCGGGGCATTGGTACTGTTGTGCGAGATAGAGAAGTGGTAGTACGCTGTGCCCTGGTTGATTGCCGCTGAGGTCTGCGGAATCAATTCTGTCCTGATCATATTGTCGGAGTTCCTGAAAAGTTCGGCCGTGAGCCTGGAATGGCAGCAGCCCTTTCGGGGTAATGTACTGACCATACGGAAGTCTTGTCAAGGGTGATTTGGATTCCTTGCTGTGAGGACGTATCTGCTGGGTTTTTGTAGTTCGTACCCAAGTTGACATATTCGTCGACCGCTCCAGTCCCGTGAATGTAGTACTGATACGGTCCAACCTCGTTCGAGAATGACCCTTCGATTGTGAGCAATGGAGATGCAGATTTGGAATGGCACGTACAGCTATTCAAAGCAGAACTGGATGAGACGCCGTTGAAGCGGCCATCCCATAAGACTGTGGCAGCAGTGGTGCCAGCCAGGGCACCGAAGGCAAGGCTCTGGAAAAACATGTCGAAAGAATGGACGTAGAGATCTACTCAGGTAAAAAGAATGATGAGGGCCCTAAGGCTGAATCGAAAAAGAGTAAATGTGGAGGCTCGACTGATGCTAGAAAGCCAAAGAAAGGCGCACCTACAGACTTGTTATATCATAGCCTACATCAGCGATTTCTCGCATTGAGGCGAGCCAGCGTCTAGATGGCTGGACAATCTCATCTGGGGACTGTAAGGAGCCCCTAGCAGACGGGATTCCTACCTGTCGGAAATAAACACGATAGGACCGGATCTCCCATATTGATTGAAGGTCACAAGCCACAGGCTGGAAGGACGCAGTTGCGGGCTTCACGTATATTGATGCCCAGGGTTATGGGCGTTAAAAAATGGGCTGAAACGAAACGAGGTTCCTAGGCGGAAATGATTTCGCCGCTTGGCCATTGGCATGCATAAACCCTGCGATTGTGCAGGGCACAACTAAATTCTGCGATGCAATCATCATAAAGCGCTGGTCATCTTGAGTGAATATTCATTCTTGGTAGAGCGACAGAGGTGATGCAGCAAGCTCTGGCAGGACGGAGAGATGGCGGTTGGATTCGCTGCCGTTCCGTGCAGCGAAATACAAAACGGACAACTTCATGACTGAAGCGGGGTGTGACTTCACATTGTCCCAAGCCAAAATCTCATCGGCCATTTGGCGCCAATGTCGACATCCAGCACTGACGAAGCTGGAGTCGACGCGAAGCCGAGCGCCCCTTCGCGGGCTGCCCGTGCATATCCCAATTATGTGCACCCGGAAGTCCTGAACGCTCAGGCAAATGATGTGTTCTGGTGTCTTGTAGCCCTCCGTATTGCCAATGCGTTGACTCTAGCAACCTTTTTCCAGCCTGACGAGTACTTTCAGTCGCTTGATCCAGCATGGTCAATTGTATTTGGACAAGATGGCGGCGCTTGGATTACGTGGGTAAGTAATGCTTGTTTCGAAAGAAAATCCGTGCAGATTCGCTAAGTTCATTGCGTAGGAATGGCAGAATCAACTGCGCTCGTCTCTACACCCCTTGCTTTTTGCCAGCGTGTATTATCCTGCTTCGATCCTGTCGTCTGTGATAGATCTATCACCTCCACTGCGGGCGGAGCTACTCATTGCCGTCCCCAAGGTAGTACAGGCCTTCTTGGCAGCCTCCACAGACTACATCACATGGAGGCTTAGTGAAAGATTGCATGGTCGTGGTGGTTCCATAGCTTGGGCGACTGTACGTACCAGGTCCGCGGATGTATCGATTGCTTAGAGCCGTTCATGTCTCTGACATTGTGCCAGCTATTTCTTGTAGTGTTGAGTCCGTGGCAATGGTTTTTCTCCACCCGCACATTCTCCAACAACCTAGAGGCAACATTAACGATCTTCGCAATCTACCTGTGGCCTTGGCAATGGTCCAGCGACAGGCTCGAGAATGATGTAATCGACGGTAATGGATTAAGAATCAGCCTAGAGAATGGTCGCTCATCGGATGAACTTACCAAGTAGGTTCGTCTATAATATCCTGGCCAATCCACTCATAGTACCAAAGGCTTCGACGAGCTCTACTCTTGGCTGCATGTGCCTGTTTTATACGTCCAACAAATGGGCTCATCTGGGCTTGCATTGTCGGTTCTACCCTACGCAAAGCAACAACGCGAGAAACATCAACTTTAATAAGTGAATCAGCCATTTGCGGGTAAGTACTGATAGTTCTGGTACCAAGCAATATTACGAAAGACTTAGTCTACTCAGGACGATTATCCTTGCACTAGAGATTCTGATGGATCGATGGTACTACGGTCTTTGGGCTTTTCCGCCATTTCGTTTCGTATATTACAACATTGCGCAAAGCATTTCTATCTTCTACGGGACAAGTCGAATGGACTATTATCTGACAGAAGGCTTACCGCTCGCGTTGACAAGTGCACTACCATTCGCAATTGCCGGAGTCTGGCAGACGCTGCAAATACCTGGTGAAGGATCACCCCCAAATTTGCCTGGTTCTGAGGCTAAGCAGGTCAAAATCGCGCAGAGTACCTTGCGAACCTTGGCTGTCGTCGCCTGTGCTCTTCCCACGAGTCTCAGCTTGCTCTCCCATAAGGAAGTCCGTTTCATCAGCCCAATCCTACCAGCACTTCACATTCTGGCTGCGAAACCCTTTGCTTCTTTCTACGATCCGTTCCCGACTCCGAAAATCGGGTGGAGGAAGGTTCTCCTCTTCTTGATTGTGCTTTTCAATATCCTCATTGCAGGGTATACAGGCTATGTTCATCAACGTGGGGTACTGGACGCAGTTCATTTTCTCCGCGGAGAGCACCAGAAAGTGCTTTATGATATGGCTATTCGAGAGGAGCCGAGTGTTTTCACCTCACCCAACATCACTATTGGTTTCTTCATGCCTTGTCACAGCACCCCTTGGCGCAGTCATTTGGTTCACCCCACCATCAAAGGTTGGGCGCTCACCTGCGAACCGCCACTGGATATTCCTTTATCTGAGAGACATCTCTATGTTGACGAAGCGGATGAGTTCTACCAAAATCCGGAGCTGTGGCTAGACAACTACATGGAACCTGTAGGTGACGTATATGATGATCATCGCGAGAGCAAGATAGAATTAGGTCACCGTCGGCCCTGGCCGACGTATGTCGTGTTTTTTGAACAATTGGAACCGGCAATGCAAAACACGGGTGCTGCGCGTCATTATGCGCAAAGTTGGCGGGGCTTCAATACTCACTGGCATGATGATTGGAGGCGGCAGGGTGATGTCATTATCTGGCGAAAGTACGGCGAGCAGGAATGAGTCCTGTTTGATACAAAGGTGCCCATCCTTTGTATAGACCAATGATAGAAGAGCGTACACTCATGCTAGGCGAATATAAACTTCGCTGTTGCGTGTTCTCCATGCAAAAAAAAAAAAAGGGTTTCGCATGTACTTCAGAGAGTAAGCTGATATTCCAGAGAGCAGAAGTCTCCGAGTCTATCGGTCTGCGTGCCCTGACAATACCTGCACCTTGTGGCACAGAATGGTACCCGCTTGAGCAAAGTCCGCTCCGCCCCCGCTCCGCCACTTCGTGATTGCCCCGCCTTTCCTTATGAAGCATGCCGGCATGCTAGTTTATCTCTCACCCGTCCCAGACCATGCGCGACAAATAGTAGCGCAACGTGATCAAAGCCAGCGGACATGATTGGCTCGAAATCCGCGCGTCACTTGCGACCAAGGATCTCTGGATCTTGCCTCCAGATTTTTGTTCGACGGTAGACATCTGCCGGCGGACACGCGGATATTATTCTACAGGTGGAGCTCATGAAGACCCATTGGGACACAACTCTCAACCTAATTGTCACACGATTCTTGCGGCTGCCGTCAATCTCTGACTATCATTCGTGGATTGTGCTATCAAAGAATAGCAGCGACGCTCACACTGACGACGGGTGGTGACCTTGCCTAGATCTTCCGATGAATGCAGTTACTACACTCAGACGCGCCAAGCTTTCACAACAACAAAACCTTTGTATACATCTAGCCATTGGCCCAATCCGCAATCCTATTACCTACAAATGAGTGGGTACCTGTAATAATTCCTGTCACGTTGTTACAGAAATATGTAGGTGATCGACGCACATTTTACAAACGCGTCACCTTGTTCAAGAATACTGCTCTACTTACACTGTTGACCTGTGTAGGAAGTTTGGTAAACACATACAGAAACGGCAGCTCGATCTGCCTGAGTACGCGGCAAGTTTTGTCGATTACAAGGCACTCAAGAAGGTTTGTTGAACACGGGCCAAATGCTCGAAAATACAGCTCACTGATTCTCTCCTAGCTCATCAAGAAGCTAAGCGCAACTCCAATCATAGGCGCGCAGAGTGCAGGTACGGCAAGTTCAGAAGCAGTCGATCCACAGGCATCCCTGCAAGCCAACAAGGACAAATTTTTTTTTCGATTAGTATGTTGAAGGATATGAGGCTTATTGCTCTTGCTGATGGAATGAAGGAACGTGAGCTAGAGAAAGTCAATAAATTCTATTTGCAAAAGGAGGCGGAGGTAAGAGCAGTCATTGGTGTACTTGATCTCTGAGATTAACCGAAACACAGCTTACCTTGAGACTGAAAACCCTCTTCGACAAGAAGCAAACGCTCCAATCTCGCAGCACTGCTGTGAATTCTCGAATATCGTCCGTGTACGTCACGCTTGAAGAAGGGTTTAGACAATTTAGCTCCGATCTCAACAAGCTTCAAGTACGCGATCAATTCTAAACTTTTGGAAGCCGTGCTAAGACATGCCAGCAATTCGTTGAGATAAATGCGACAGCCTTCTCCAAAATCTTGAAGAAGGTCCGTGGATTAGTAATTTATAAATAATGCTTTCGGGCTAACTAGCGAACAGTGGGATAAAACATCAAAGGTCTGAGGGAGCCTCTTGACGCACTTACTGTGAGAAGACTGACGATAGCATAGTCGCGAACCAAGGAGCTGTACCTCTCCCGCGCAGTTGAAGTACAGCCATGCTTCAACCGAGACGTCATTAGTGAGCTTTCGGACAAGGCTACGACAAGTCTTCTTGAGCTTGGTGCTTGGGCTGAAGGGGAAAAGGTTCAGTATGCGGCCTCTTCTGACAAAGCAGCTTCTGGCCATTTGCACGACTCCGGTGAAAACGATGTGGATTCGCAGATACTCCAAGCAGTGATCAACGCCGATCTGCCCGTTGTGACTGACTGGATCAATCGCTTACGAACAACACCAGGAGCCCGTGAACGGATTAGCAGAGCGTTTCTGAGCACCATTGTGGAGGCACCGGAGTCTTCCCTAGAGGCATTGTTGACGTCAGAACTCGTGGATCCCAGCTATACAGACGAGATCAATGAGCGCAATTGTCTTCATGAAGGAGCCATCGCAGGACGCTTAATCGTGACGAAGGCTGGCCTAGCTTGCGGGTTGGATCCACGATTGGTTGACGTCTATGGACGGATACCTCTCCACTATGCGTGCATGCATGGTCGAATGGACATAATGGAGTTGTTGCTTGATGCGGCTCCGGACACAATAAACATAAAGGATTCGGACAAGTTCACACCGCTTATATATGCGGTCATTCGCTCTAGGCTGCATTGCGTGGAGCGGCTCCTTCATCATGGAGCGGGAATCAATCGCCCTGACGATTCAGACTACATACCTCTCAATTTGGCGTGCCAATATGGGTCCATTGCCATCATTGATCTCTTGTTGGAGCAACATCCTGAGATCCTTCCAGACGCTGAAGGTCTTTATCCTCAACACTTGGTTGCCCGCGCGGGAAGGAGTCCTCAGCTTCTGCTCATGCTCCGAAACTACGGAGTCAACCTTGACCAAGCAGATAACCTTTACCAATGGACTCCGCTGTTCCACGCTGCAAGTGAGGGGCATGTCGAGTGCTTGAGGGCCCTGCTTGACAGTGGTGCCAATCCGGAATTACTTGACGAGAAGCAGCTGTCCGCCATGTACTACGCAACGTGGGAGGGTCATCTCGAGTGTATGAGGTTGCTGGCCTCTACGATTTCCGGTCTCTCACGCCCGTCTCCTCTTGCAGTTCCGCAGTCAGCCTCCATGCCAATCTCGGGTGCATCTGCTTCGCTGACAGCCGAGTCCGAGGGGATTCCTGACCTATCATTGCCACCTCCGATTATTCCAATGCGACGGTACGGACACAATTTTCTTGACACGAAAACATTCGTAGTCATTAGTTTCGACAATGTTGGAGGGGAAGCGGTGCAGTTTTACGACAACAGCAAATATCCTGCCGCTCGTCTCACTATCTCCTCCAAATCTTCTGACCTCATACCACGCAATCTACTTCTACCGATCCAAGACGAGTTCAGAGTCATTTCCTTCCAGATCGACAACTTGAATACTTTTAGCATAGATTTCGACATATATCCGACATTCGGCTCGAAGGTGATTGCAAGAGGTGTTGCCTCGTCGAGAGTGTTCACCAGCAAGGCTAGCAGCTCAGGATATTGGCATCTCGAGCTCTTTGATCCCAGGCTACGGGTCATAGGTCGTATCAGCTTCAACTTTCAGGTCATAACCCCGTACCCAGGCATTCCGCTTGAAATTGCGCACTTTGCAACGTACTGGAGAGCGACCAGCCAGTTTGGATCACAAGCCACGACCTTGATCACGGGATCCAGTTTGTCTGGCGAGTATCTGAGACTTCACGTACAAATGACAAGCGACGGCGTGGCTGTACTATACCCTCGTTGGAAAGTCAATCATTATGGCCTTGAGTATCCCGTCAGCAGTCTTACGTATGCCCAACTCGGTGTAGTTGCGAGCCAGCACGGCGCTAATAGCAGTACGCTTGATGCACTGACATCGAGGTCTGGAGTCGGGATTTCGACACTCTACAGTGCGCTAGATTCTTCTTTCATCCCGTTACGGGAAGCTCTGGACATGATTCCGGAGCACATCAAAATAGAATTGCATGTCCTTTATCCGACCAGAGAGCAGGAACAGGAACTACGACTTGGCCCGACACCAAACATCAACGAAGTTGCTGACGCGCTTTTGGTGGTCATTTTTGAACACGCTCGTCAGTTGCGTCAACGGCCCGAACAGATTGTGCGCTCGGTTGTTCTGTCGTCGTTTAACCCCGACTTCTGCACTGCCTTGAACTGGAAGCAGCCAAATTGTAGGTCGTTCTCAGACCTCTTTGCTTTCCCTTTAAGGTGCTCTTTACTAACAACTCCAGATCCTGTTCTCCTGTGTCACCAGCTGATCTCAGGCTCGACTTCTATCCCGAATAATCCGCAAAAGCCTCCTGGTGTGATTCGGACTCCCATTTCTGTTAAGGAGGCAGTCCGCATAGCTCAGAGCAACAATTTCATGGGCTTGATATGCAGTTCCAAACTTCTGGTACGTCCTGTCGCAGTTCTATCAGATGTGCACAACTAATTAGAAGGCGAATAGAAACTCGTTCCTGCACTGATCGAGTCTATCAAAGTTGCTGGCCTTGTGTTGATATCGGATATTTCGGACTCGAATGGAAATCTAGCTCAGACGAAAACTGGGTCTTCTTCCCTAAATGGAATCCCTCAAGGCGTTGACGGAATCTTTAATGCCAACGGCGTTCTTCGATTTACTGAGACGATTGATCTGTAACATCGTCTTCCCTCAGGTAGTGTCTAATCCATCAGCACCTCTTTGTAAATCTTTCAGTACCGAGGCTGCGAGAAGTCCCTTGCAGCATGTGTGCACTAAGCTCTTCATTCCCATAAGGGCCTGTTCATACTACTACGGTACTCCGTCTGCTTAATCTCCGACAGCTTTGCTGCGTAGATATCATTCGTGGCCATCCGGAATGCTAAGCACCTTTGTATGGATAGCGAGCTCTTTGCAATTCCGCGGTGTCAACTGACGTCATTTGGCTCCTTGCGAACATAACCACACCGAAGATTCCTAGTAAACCATCAAATCAGCGGTGAATGTGCTTTACAAGCTAGAACAGAGTAAGGTATACCACTAGGTAACAAACATCGCCATATCCGTGGATCTGTTGTTTCAGCCCCATCATCTCCAAGCCTTCTTGCAATCTGGATACCATTGACAGCAAGAATTCCGCAAAGCGCAGCGGTGAACCAAACGAGGTATCTGCGCATTGGTCCACTTGCTTCTTCCTTTTCTACGACATACGCTGGACGTTTGCCCTTGGGGTCTGGTTTGCGTGGAGGCATGAAGTACATAATATAAGCGATCAAGATGAGCGATGTGATGCCAAGTAGAGCGACAAGTAAATCTTGCCTGGTGGAGCTGCCGAAAAGAGTGGTCAGATACCAAGGTAATGGGAGTAAGGCCAGGGCAAGGAAGGCTTTCTGTAGTAGGTATTAGCCGGACCTGAATGTGACTAGGTAGATCTGGCGCATGAGATTGTATGCTTGCCGTGTAGAGCGCATTTTGCGCGGCATTCCAAGTATTAAGTTTGCTGATAACCTTGTCTTGTTCTGGAGCATCCTTCAGCGACATGCTGAGGGAGACCTGTGTTGCGCGTACCTTCTTCGTCGATGCCTTCAGGAGGCTCATCACTGTCGCTCTCGCTTGGATATCGAAAAACTTTACGCAGTCGTGAAGCTGCCATGCTCGCAAATGGACGAAATCAGCTTAAGGGTTATAGCATTATGCTTTTTTGCTTCTAGATTTAAAGAGCTCTATCGACGCTAAGGGTCCAAGCTCGAGCTTCACCTATTCCACAGGATCTCTCCAAACACTTCATTCATCAAGAAAATCCCCTCGTCGACTTTTCTGGCGGCATGTTAACACGGTCTATCTGCGGCCGCTCCTACGGTCGCCTTCTTCCAAAAGCCCCTCGCGAGATTCATGCCCGGACGCTCATCGCGCCTCCAAAGCCTGGCTCTGGTCCTCTCATGAGCCGCCGCGCTGATCGGGAGCTCCCCTCCATACAGACTTCTCACCGGTGGCTTCGCACGCTTCCGTTATTCCTGGCAGTCATCGGCGCCTCTGCCCTTGCGATTTTCAACTACCAGAAGCTCAACTCGTCCGTAGTCAGCAGCACTCTGTACGCTTTGCGCACCAATCAAGAAGCCCGCGAGGCTTTGGGCGATGAAGTCTACTTTGCGAGCAAAGTGCCGTGGATCCGTGGCGAACTCAACCAACTTCATGGACGGATCAATATTAGCTTCTGGGTGAAGGGGACGAAAGCACAAGGGTTGATGAGGTTCCGGTGCGAAAGGAAGTCGCGCATGGGTTTTGTAAGTACTGGAACAACGGAGACACGTCCGTTATCTGCTGGCATTCTGCACGCGCTCTAGATAGTAGGGATCTGACAATTTGAGTTCATCTAGTTCGAAACTCTCGAGTGGAGCTTAACATTGGAAGATGGGCGAACTCTGCAGCTACTGCAAACCCAGTCGTCCAATCCTTTGCCACAAGCGACCGACAAACATGTCTCGTCCGAAGCGACCGTATAATACCTCACTTTAAAAAAAAAAAAAAGAAAAGGTTCCTCTTCTACTGCCAGGCACGAAGCAGACATCTAGTCCATCTAAACCCTCTGGGTGATACACGACTGCTCGGTTTTGTCCATGATTGCTGGCTGTCCGCACCTGATGGTCTTGTATCAGCTGACGATGAGCACTTTTCCAAAAGTTAAAGCTCCAGCAGGTGACTGTCTACAGACATCGCAGCAATCCACAGGTCACATTCGCTGTAAGGAGGTTCCAGCAGCAGTGTTCTTCGTTACAGCGGATGTACAGTAGGAAGGGCTGTCCGACCCAAAATCGAGAGAGACATGTCTTGTAGCACATGGAACGCAATTGAGACATGTCCAGAGATGCCCATAAGCATCGGAAGAATTATGGCCGGATTTGCTGTCAAGCCTTGACCTTATTCCGAGAGAAATTAACATTGTAAACATTCGACGGCTATACATAAGCGTATCGGCTCAGAGATAAGGTACCTAATCATACATCTTATGTCAATATTTTGGACTTGCCCTGCACGCCTGGTACGCTGTTACGATGTATTGGTTGCCGAATATACAGCAGTCTGATCCCCGAAATGTTAGTCGTGTGGATATCGCCCTGTCGATCAGCCAATGTGATAAGCGTGCTCGGACGCCACTACAACCCAAGTGCCGCCTCCGCCCCGCAACATGAAGCCATTCCCACCCAATTCAGGTCAGGCACCGCTAGCGACATTGCATTGAGCCGACGAGGCGCACTGGACTCTTTACCGTGCTGATGTCAGTAAGCTATAAATTATTTCCGATGGCGTTTCCCCGGTTTACTTTTCCTGCCGTATCCTCATATCCCTTGCACCGCTGTTTTTTGGGTTGGCCATGTCTTTTTTGAAGCTGCTTTGCCTTGTTGCGGTTGCTTTTCATGGCGTGTACGCTGTTGACCCGCTAGTAGACTTGGAATATTCGCGTTACCAGGGGGTTGCTCTCCAAAACGGCATCACGCAATGGCTTGGGATCCGTTATGCTGCACCTCCAATTGGGTCTCTTCGTTTTTCGCCCCCCCAAGATCCGCCTCGTAATGGCACTACAGTAATGGCTAATCAGGTGAGGCAGCTGCTTTTTGGTTTACAACTCCCAGCTCTCGAGATGTCTTTAGCGTAAGAGAAGCATTTGAATCTGGCTGATATCTGAGCTTAGCACGGCAATGTATGCATTGGAACAGGTCAATTGGCGAATTCGACGGGCTATGGCGAAGACTGTTTATTTCTGGACATCTACGCGCCGTCAAACGCTACAAAGGACTCCAAGCTAGCAGTCTACTTCTTCATCCAGGGCGGTGGATTTAATACGAACTCAAACCCCAATTACAACGGCAGCGGTATCGTAACGGCCGGTGAGATGCAAGTGATTACCGTCGCTATCAACTATCGGGTCGGAGCCTATGGATTTCTGGCAGCTCAGGAGGTTTCTAGTCCAAACAATGGGCTCAAGGATCAGAGGAAAGCGATGAAATGGGTGAGTTCGTGACGGCTTTGCTTCGACTTCGTTTGTACTGACTCCGGCTTGGCGATAGGTGCAAACCCACATCCATAAAGTAGGTCGATCTTCGTTGAGCTCTTTCCTTTTCCTGCGTGGGCCTATATAAGCTCTGCTGTACCTTGGATAAGGCTACCAAAATGTCCAAGATACAGGCTTCCCGCATCAGACTTGCATAAATGAGCATATGTACTGTATTTCCTTCAGACCTAGCATTGCCGCTGAAGGTCTCGTCATCGACTATTGAGGCGTCAACCGTCTTCTTAATAGTTGGAATGAGCTAATGTTGATCAGTTCGGCGGAGATCCTAATCGAGTTACAATGGCTGGTGATTCCGCAGGAGCAGGTAAAATTTTCCATGTTCCAGGTGTGAGCTCAAAGCTGACCCAAGCAGCGTCCGTCACATTACAGCTTACGGCATATGGCGGCCGAGATGACCATCTCTTCCAGGCAACTGCCGCCGAGAGTCAATCTTTCGCAGCTATAAGGTCCGTATTGTCCATTGGTCCGAACATCAAAGACTGGATTGCTAAGAACTACACAGAACCGTTGCCCAGTCACAATACCAGTATGACAATCTCGTCATTCAGACTGGATGTGCATCTGCCCCCAACACGCTTGCCTGCCTTCGTGGGCTCAATACGACAGCCATCCAGAATGGTTCAGTAAATGTGGCATTTCCAGGCGCGATCAATCCTCCGCTTTATATGTATGGTCCAGTCCTGGACTACGATTTTGTTACAGATTACACGTACCGAGCTTTCGCCAATGGAGCTTTTGTTCACGTACCAGCCATTTACGGTGACGGTAAGCTTAATTTATTCATCTCCCCTGTTTTGGCGTGGAACTGAAATAGAGTTCCTCCACACTCAAATACTGAGGAACATGTCCCCTTAATACAGGTCGCTTTTCTCTAAGAGAGAAGGCAATTCTATCCTCTTTCCGACTTGTCTGCCTGCTCTCAAAATTTCCTTGCTTCTGCTTGATGATAACCAGCATCCAAAGCGTTCCACTGCTAATTACGCCATAGATACCAATGAAGGCACGATCTTTACTCCAAATTATACAAGTACAATAGGTCAATCAAATGTCTTCCTTAAAGATCAATTCCCAGGATTTACGCTGCAACAGCTTGCAAAGGTTAACCAATTATATCCAGTCGAAGGAACTCAATCCTTCGTAGGAACTGGAAGATACTGGCGACAAGTGTCGAATGCGTATGGCGAAATTCGATACATTTGCCCCGGAATCTTCATATCAGAGAAGTATGCAGAGCTGCAGCTGCCCATATGGAACTACCATTGGGATGTTATTGACCCAACAGCTGCGACGGAAGGACTAGGCGTAACACATACTGTGGAGGTCAATGCCATTTGGGGTCCTGCAAACGTCAATGGTGGCGGCCCGATAAGCTACAACACCACAAACGCCCCTATCGTCCCTGTCGTGCAGGCCTATTGGACGAGCTTCGTGAGGAGCCACAACCCGAATAACTACCGCCTTGTAAGCACTCCAGAATGGGCGGAGTTCGGCACGGGCAAGGAACGACTCCATTTCGTCACAAACGCAACCGCGATGGAGACGGTCCCGCAAGATCAGCGGGATCGATGTTCCTACTTAACTAGCATTGGCCTCTCTCTGAGTCAATAGGAATGGATCCAGGAGGAAGAACGTTGGACGCTTATCTGCCTGCTTTTAAGTATTTCTACGGAATGGTCACGAATCAGCGACGGAGCTAAGCGAGACATGCCTTTGGCTAGGACAATGTATGGAGGAACGGATATCGTCCAGTAGACCTGTCTTGTCTGAGTCTGCCAATCCCATTTCAGCCGTGCCTCTTGCCTTTGAGCTGCTCGTGAGTTTTTTGACGAGCGTCGTACTCTTCCTGGATCTCAATTCAACTTCAAGCATGTAAACCCGACCGTTCGCATACCCAAACGCGCGATATTATCGGACGCTTGTGTAAGTGTAGCATCAATTACAATTGACAGACACGATGCCTGTTTTTGGTATGACTCGTTCTTGACAGATCGAAAATGCAAGAGTCATCGTCCTCGGCGGTCAAGTATACGCCCTGAACGAGGTCTGCCTGATAAATTTGTCAATGATAAACTGTTTTAAGAGGCGGCATAGGCCGAAGCACCTTCGTCGGCTTTTTACTCCACGCTGGAGCCTTGGCTTTAACCTAATTTTGACTAGCGGCTAGGCTTCATATCGCGAGATCACACGAGCACGCGACAACCATTCGTTCTGACGCGCTGTCGTCAGCGACAACCTCGTAACAACCGATTGTTGATGCTCAGTCAATGGTAGGTTTGTGCGCCAAAGTAGCAGATAGCTTCCAAAGGGCTGGATGGGAGCCTGTCCGTGGGCCGCCTTCGGTAGCTCCTTACTCGACAGCGCCCTCGATAGCCTGAACGCAATGGAGAATAAAACCATGGCTCTTCCGGATTTCGATTTCCTTGACTTCATCTTACTACTATATGATTGATTGAAACGATTCGTCTCTGATTGAGAATATTTGTTTACGGTTAGCAGTCTATCCTCGGGAGTCCCGAAAGCTTTGGCGCCCAAGATTTCCATCATATTTCTGTTACTCACGTCTGAAGGCTTGTCGGGTCCTTCTCAAGGGATCAACACAAATTAGCAAGTCCTGAAAATGGTTTCAACCACTTCCGCGACACTTCCTCAAGTGCCTGCGAAGCACGAAGACTTCATTGACTACGTAGACACCCATCCCAATGCTGCTGTCACCGAACTCTTGGAACCTTACAAGGAGTACGACGCGAAGCTCCGTGAAATTTTCGCACAAACACCCGATCATCCATCCTTGTCTAACAACTTGCTCAACTTGACCCCGCTTTACAACGGTCGAGAATCGAAAGTCAAGGTACGAGCCCGTGATCTCACCGCCGAAACCGAGGAGGAGAAAGAGCATTACATCATGCCACTACCAGATAAGGCTCGTAAGCAAACCGGCACGCTGGCTGTTGTTCCGTCTCTGAAGGAATTCCAAACCAACTTCAACCTCTTCTCCGAGCAGTCTCTTGTGGACATGGATTGGTCGAATGTTATTGTTGCTGGTAGTGCTGTAGTGACTGCTCTGCTTCTCGTCCCTGAGGAGCACAAAGTCTCAAAGAAGTCGTTGCGTGAGTATTACCATGAGATCGTTGCACCAGCTTCAGATGTGGATTTGTTCCTTTATGGCTTGGATGAACAGGGGGCTATTGAGAAAATTAAGCAAATTGAACGAAGCGTCAGAAATGCTATCCTGACCGAAACCACGACCATCCGAACTAAGAACACAATCACCATAGCAAGTCAATATCCAACGCGTCACGTCCAGATTGTCTTACGCATCTACAAATCGATCGCAGAAATCCTGACCGGATTCGACGTCGACTGTGCATGTGCGGCATACACGGGGAACCAAGTTTTTTGTGCACCTCGGGCCTTAGCTGCTTACATGACGCAGATCAATACAGTAGATCTCACAAGACGCTCACCCTCTTACGAAAACCGATTGTCGAAGTACTCTCACCGCGGCTTTGAGATCTATTGGCCGGACCTTGACCGATCCAAAATAGACCCTACCATTTTCGAGCGCAGCTTCTCTAGGACCGTTGGTCTGGCTCGTTTGCTGATCCTTGAGAAGTTGCCAAATCAATCGGACCGAGAAGCCTATCAGGATCAACGCAGGCAAGAACGCGGCCGTCCAGCTCTCAATAGGTATCATATCAATCGCACCCGGACGCTTGCCGGCAACATCAAGGAGAGCCACGAAGATGAGGTAGCAGAGTGGGTCGAACAGGACAACATCTCTGACTACCATACGCTTGTGAGTTCCCGCTATTCCAAAACAATTGGAGAAAGCTAACAGATTTGATGGACAATTCCTTACGGCCCGAAATATACTGCTAAAAAGATCGAGAAGTTGTTGTATGCAAAGGACTTGCTGCTGAATGCCGAATGGAACAACGAAGATCGATTAGAAGAGGTGAACTTGCACCGCCATCCCGCGTTCTTTGGCACCGTTGCAGATGTCATTGGGGATTGCTGTGGCTTTTGCCCAAAGCCAACCCTTCCCGAAGAAAAAAAAGTGGCAGAAGAAGAGAGCGAACGCTATGTTTCGGGCTGTGTCACTTTCATCAAAGATGATCCTGGGCGCCAAGCCATTGGAAGCTTCAATCCTATTACCGACGCTGACTGGACTGGTAAGCTATTTCATATACGCATTCGAAGATTCAAACCCGTGAATGAGTCTGACATCATACAGAGATGGCTTATATTGGCAACACAGCTCGTCTTTGCCAGGCTATCGTTGACGGGGACCTAGAGACAGTCTCTGACTGGCTTTCGCAAGATGGATCCGATCCAAATACTCGAGACCACACAGGTAATAACCCTCTTTCGGAACAGATATTTTACTAGCAGACTCTTGTCCCTCATGTATCACTAAAACTCCTTGCTCAGGTCGGACCCCTTTGCAACTCGCCGTCCAGAGCTCCACACCAGCAATTGTCAAATGTCTCGTAGATCACGATGCTCGAATGATTGCCAGACAGGCCGACGGCAGGACTGCTCTGCACCTGGCTTGCGCAAGAGGCAACCTTGAAATGATTAAGATTTTATTGGAGCGCAGCGAAGCGAATGAGGATGAAGAACTTGATAAGGAAGAGAAGCAAAAAACCATGAAAGATCAAAGTCTAAGTCCCGGCAGCAGTTCTGACGAAGATGCCGAGATGATTGATGCTGAAAGAGCTGGAAGCGGTGACGAAGATGTGGAAATGAAATCAGCAACTTCTGCATCATTTGTGAAGATTGAACACGAACGAGAGCAGCCTGACAATGACAATTTGCCTACCGACGAGAAAATTGAAGACCCGGACATCTACGACATTGACGTGCTCTCGTGGGATGTTGCTTCCTCACCCCTACATGTGGCAATAAGTCGCGGGCATACGGCGGTCGTGCGCGAGCTGGTCCAAACCTACGGTGCAGACGTTTTACTTCCTGTCAAGCTATTTAACGAGTATGACAGATCTCCCCGAGCGGCCATATTAACTCTGGTTCTTGCTTTGAGTCTGCCTTATGAGAATGCAAAAGAGATGGCTTTGACGCTGCTGGAACTAGGTGCTTCATCGGCTCAAGCTGATATGAAGCAAGTCACAGCATTCCACTACTACGTGGCGAGCCAGTCAGAAGCTACACAGACTCTGTTTGAGCATGACATGCCGGCAGTACGCAGAGCTATCAATCATTTTGCCGTTGGAGGATCCAGCTGGAGTGCCCAAATAACCAGTCCCCTTATGACTGCAATCGTTCAGCGCGATACCATAAGCATTATCAAGTTGCTTGAAGCAGGGGCAACAGCAAAGGTTGAATTTGCTACCTTCATGAAAGCAGTACAAACACAGTATGAGGATTACGGAAAGAATCGAACGTCGGAACAAAATTACGATAACTTCAAAACATCTATCGAACAACCAATTGTGTTAGCTGCTCAGTCTGAGCAGCCGGCCGTGGTTCTCGAACTGTTGCGCCGGGGCTCTGATCCAAACACTTTGACATGCGCCGGTCACCAATTCATCCAAAACCAGTGGTGCCGGCAGTACACTAACGGAGAAAGCTTGATGGATCTGGTGGACAAGAAACTTGATGACCTCCGAAAGTATGGGGGTGAAGAGCTCCCAACTCCGCCCAGAAAGACATTCGACGACGACGAGAGCCTATATTTTCATGAGATTCAGCCTGGCAGCTACAAGCAATGGGCGATCCGAAATCGGCTCAATGGTGCAAAGCATGGATACAAGGAGCAATTGAAGTCGTATGATATACAGCTAGAGCAGGTTAAATCCCGCAAAGGCCTTGATGAGAAGAAGGGGGCCATCAAAGCGCTGCTTGCAGGATTTGAAGAAGTCAAGGCTGAGCTAGAGCAGAGAAGTGCAAAAGGTTTCAAGAATCTGTACCCGGATATCACCGCCTCCATGGGAGAGCGCGGTAGCCCCCAAACTATCACGCCGAAGCCTCATACTTTCCAGGTCAAATTTGACTTCAGCCTGCCTGATTTGACTGAAGAGAAACGCCAAGCCTACTTGAAAATATTCCAAGCCGCTTGGACTGGGGATCTCTCAATAATTAAGTCTTTTACTCTCGGGCTCTGGGGCTGGGGACCTGCAAAGCATCAAACCCCACTACCGATTGCTGTCGAGGATAGCCATGAAGGATTCACTGCGTTTCATTTGGCCTTGCTTCGAGGTCACCTGGATACTGCAAAAGGTATCCTCGAGATCGCTCACCTACAATACCAGTCACCAGCCCTGCCGAAGAGAAAATATAGAATGAAACACACAAAGGAGTATGGCGGCGGGACCCAAGATAGCGATGAAGATAGTGATCCAGACATTGAAAGCGAACAACTCGATGACGTTTTCACTGTTGACAATGTTGGAGAGATTCCGGCCGTGGTCAAAAGCAGCGTATCTCCAGTAGTATTAACAACTTGGAGCTGTCAAGTTTCCAAGTTCTACGGCAAAACGATTTCTGAGACCTCAGATTTGTTTCAACATGCAATCGAGCAGAACGACTTAGGACTCCTGAGAACTTTGCTAGAATGGGCCGATCATTACGCAGCACGCAACACGTCTGAAGATTCCCCTGGATATTTCCGTGCACCAAGGAAATACCTTGATCAGTGCATCAGCCTCGGTCGGACGCAGCTCTTGTCTGAACTTATCAGAGGTACAGGGTGCGGCGTGTCGCTGAATCACCTCGTCCAGATTAGTGGTGTTGAAGTCCGAGAAAAACCTACTTACTATCAGGGTCTTTCCGTGTATGGCAAGAAGCGAAAGGACTGGGCTAAAGCAGGCAGAGGTAACCAGTATTCAACAGACCCAATCACGCAACATCCACCAGCACTACAAGCAGCGTTCGATGGAAGCATTGACAGCCTCGAATGGTTCCTCAGCGATTCAGCGCTCCGCTGCTACTCCGAATTTGCGTCCAAACATGAGAACGACAGACGCCTGCGGACGCTTGCTCATGCGCCAGGTGGATTTGAGAAAGTCATGTCGACGTTTCTCGAAGCGAGATTCTCTCTGATCCTTCACTGTGTTGTCATGGCGAAGCCCCGACCTGAGACCGCCAAGCTCTTGTTATACCCTCTCAGGGCGTTCCCTCAATTACTTGAAGCACGATGTGCATCGGCGCATACTCCATTGCACCTTGCCTTCTCTCTCAAACGTCGTGCTTTTGCCAAAATTCTCATCGACGCAGGAGCCGATCAAACGACACGGGATGACCGTGGAAAAAACCTGGTTCACACCCTCCTCAATCCCATAAACGGAGGCAAGGCTCCCGATGCCAAGATATTGAAAGGAATGCTGTCCCTAATTGACCCGCGTCTTCGCACTTCTCTTGTCGTTGAGCGTTGCTCCGATAAACCGGGCTCCGCGACGCCTCTCGCTCAATGGCTTCACCGCATCACAAGTCGATCCTGTTGCGACATTGAGTCCGCTAACGAGGTCGCTATCCTCAGAGTCCTCCTGGATTTTGCCAGTGATGACAGTCATCTCGCACAGTTTGACGGCGCGGGAGATACTCCTATGCACATCCTAGTTAAAAAGGAACGCGCAGATCTCATGAGGGTCATGCTTGAGCGAGACCCTCTTCTCGTATATCGTGAAAACGCGACGGGGCGTACGCCGGCGGAAATGGCAGAGGACATTTGCACGGCGAAAGACTTTTCGGGTAGCCCGCATATACAAATGGGGGCTCACCCTACTCACTCCATGGTCGAAAGGGGCCCAGAATCTTTCATTCACGGTGATAGCATAGAGAACAGCAAAGGAACGCAAGCCACTTCATGCCTCAAGGTGCTTGAGTTGTGCCAAGAAGTGATGGCCAGACATCCTGGAAAGAGGAGGCTGGTGACGTTGCAAGAGGCTAATGAAGTTGCAAGGCGGCTTGCGGCCCAGCAGGCAAGGACCAGGAAAGCTTGGCACGGACAATCGTCAGGAGTAGCTCGGTCTGATCTTGATGAGGTTGCTAAATGGTATTCCACAGCTGCGCAATGGACGGACAAGGCACTTGAAGAAGCGACGTCTGATTAGTAGTGATAATTCGTTGCTGCAAGGATGTTGATAGGATTGCAGGGGCTCGCTGGCTTTTTTGAGCTTTCTGCGATTGCACTCGAACAACTCACACAGAAAGGATCTCCTGTGACATATGGTGGAATTTGTATCCAATTAACATGTACAGCGATTGCTCTAAGTCGATGAGCTGATGAAGAGTGGGTCCAGCGCAGAGGGTTGCTATATAGTAAGGTTTTGCAAGCTGAGTGGATATTATAGCACTTGCTAGGTACTTTGCAATGATCATTTCAAAACAATTGCCAATGTTCACATAGTGTCATGCACTGATCGGACAGAAAGATAATCGCACCTACCTAGGCTATTCTACTTAGTCAGCACCAAATGAACAACGAATGCACACAGCAAAAACACGACGACACGACAGCAAGAGAGGCTCATCTCCGCGGCTCCGAAGACTCCCATACAGCCGACTCCAGGTTCTCGAAGAGCACCCTGTTCCGGAAGGGTGGAAGCCGAGCCTCAAATCCGCCGCAAGTGACGTAGTCTGAGTGCCAAGTTCTGAATTTTCAACTCAGATAGAAACATCCGAAGGCCACAGTATTGCATTCCCATCCTTCTTTGGTCACAAGCACAAGAGTAACGAAAGAGGATCAGTGACACCGAAATACTAAAAGGCGGCGGTTGCGGCCGTGGGTGTGGCGTAGGTAGAATAGACCTTGTGCTGTTCAAAGGATGACGCTTTTGGGCAGCCATTCCATAGTTTCAACGGCCTTTTCTTTGGCTGCTTTTTTCATGACTATCTCTAAACGTGCTATCGCCATTAACATTGCTGGTGATGCTACCTTTTTCGAGGATATTACTATATCGTTAGTTTTGCTAAGTATACTGCACACTTTATACTAACTGTTACTTCTAGCGCACCGAGGCTGGCGCTAAGTTACCAGACTGTTTCTAACTTCACAAGCCGCGCCGTTCCTCCTGTCCCTTCCACTTTTCCAATCCTGAAGAAAAGTAATCCCACAAGAGTCAATATTCGGTGTCCACCATCGCCGTCATCAGCGGAGTTTTCCCGTTTCAAGGAGTCCTGGTGCAAAGACGATTACGACAGTCGATGGTACCAGGTCACTTGCGCAAAACCAGGCGATCCCTCTGGGACGTTTGACTATATCGAACCGTGTCTGGCAGATGAGTTTTGCGCTACCTTTCCCGGCCTGTCAACAAGCTGGAGAACATATCCCCGTTTCGCTAGGTGTTTTGGGGGCCCTATGCCGACCAGCATTGAGCTCAAACACGCTGCAAAGTTTTCTCGATATCGGACGGTGGTGGAGCGTCTGCCAGTGACATATTCTCCGCGTCAAGTATTTCCTCAAATCTTCTTGACCAATGGGCCTAGTACCAAGAACAGTACCCTTTTCCAAGTTTCTTCGATTACTGTGACACCAAGGGACGCAGGAGATACTCCGATCACCAAACCATTCTCGTGCTCAAATTGTCACAGCCTTACCGGGCCGCTTACTGCAACTGAGTGGGGTACTGACAGTACCAGTGACACATGGAATCTCACCTCGCGAGGCTTACTGCGAAAATTAGACAACTACCACATAAAGGTAACCTTGCGAAGACCCAGAGATACGCCATATCTCCACGCGATTCTTTGGACTTGGTAAACATCTTGCTACTTGTGTTTCTTGGATTGAGAATTGGTGGTGAGTCATGAAAAACCCAGAAGCTTTGGGAGCCATGTGGAGTCTTCGTAATCTAATGTGTCTTTTCTCAACATTGCAACTGGGCCGAGAATTGATGAAGGAGTGAGTCCTGTTCATGAGCTCGTGAGGTCAATCTTCACACCTCAGAGACTGGCTTCCTCAACTTCCAAGAGACATGTCGCAAGCGGGCTTCAAGAGAAGCATAATCTTGAACCTGAGAAGCGCGGCTAACTCAACACGTCATATTTGACTAAGCGGTAGACCAGCAAGCCCTGAACATCTGTTCTTGTACCTGAACTTTTCCTGTTTGGAAGAATATAGGTATTGTATGTGTACTTGGTTTGTCAGCGAGTTTCCATGGAGGTAGTTTCGCTGCGCTGCCGGGTTTTTGATCCAAATGCTACTTTCGGCTTTCGGCCGAGGTGGTGCCGTGGTGGAGTGGCACGGGGTTTCTGTACATAAACTCACTGTAATAAGTCAGACAGGAACAAAAAGCATGAAACGTAGAATCAGATAGATCTCCTCTGTCCTCGAATCTTCTGATAAAGCTGGTTCTTTTGTGGAGCTGAAACGAATACATGAAACATTCTGCATGCTGTGCCGAGCGAACCTTTGCTCGCTTGGTATGATGTCACGGGATTCTGCTAAAATATTTGCAAGTCGAATTACCTTAGTCAAATCACTTCAGTCACGGCCAGTATCAACGGTGTTATCGAGCTTGAGAGCTTGTCATCATCTTTCAAGTTTAAGAAGATAATACATTAGCTCGTGAGCAAAGTCATTGGGCGGAGTAACTGACAAGGTATCTAATGCAGTGTTGGTCAATAACAACAAGAAGGGAACAGAAAAAGAGTATGTGAACCTAACAAGTTGTCTGGTATCAGGTTACGGATCCCCGCATACAAATTGTATCTACCAATCTGGTCATGCCAAGAAGATGGAAAGTTCGATGTATATATCAGATTCAGAAGCTTGTCGAGGACCTCCTCCACTGGACCAGCCTCTGATCCCAAACAATATTTTTACATTTCCTCACGGGCCAAAACAAAGAACTGCTGAAGGCGTTCTGATGTTCAAAGACCGGAGACAAGTTTCCCATACAAGCACTGGCAAAGGTTCGCAGGTAGACACTCATGATATCTCGTCACTCGATTGATGCCATTGCGTCACTCTCAAGGCGTTTCTTGGGTTTAGAATGAGTTTGATATTGCATACATCTAGAACCCTCAATCAATTTTGCAGGATTCACTTGCTATTTAAAAGAGCGAACGCTGCCTTCGGCCAAGATTGCATCACTATGAAAGGATTGGATCAATGGGGATCGCTTCAACGCACGTTCTAAACGGTACTAGTAACTGATCAAGTAACTATCAAATGATGACAATCGTACTGAGTATTATTAGGAAGAAGGGAACAGAGGACACAAGTGGACATGAATTGCATTGAAGTAAATTGTTGACTGTCTAAGAAAAGCTATGGAGGTGGAGCTGTTGACTCAGGTAATAGGCTGCTGTTACGTGCTTGTGGGTGGTGCCTGCCTGCCCTAACAAGTGTGCTGCAATGACAGTGAGAATGATCTAAAAGGAGTGTGATGAGTACATGAATTGAGTGTATTGGGTGGGACAGTGAATGTGGTGGGCAGGATAGTGAACGTGGTGGGTGAAAATAGCGAATGTAGTGATACCTGGAATGATCGTGGTGGTATGGAGCGAATGTGAATACATTGAATGAATGTGGTGATTGTGTGGAATGAATGTGATGCCGTATGTGCAGTGAGCGTAGATGGCGACCGAAGTGAACGCGATGGATTGTATGTAGCGAACGTAGACAGAAGGAATGAACATGTCTTTTCCGTGCGACTGTACGAGCACGGATAAGACTGTATGGGAAAACGCAAAACGAGCGTATGGTGTGCTGGGCCAGCTTTTCCTCCTTTCTTTGGACACTCTTTAATCTCTTCCGCCAGCATACTTGTCCGCATGAGATGGCTTTTCCCACTGTGTGGCACCAGTAACCCTGTTGTACCAGTACCACCTCCGGTTTTGCTCATCTGGCAATCGAACCCAGTTGCCATACGTTTCCACCGGATTATTAGAAGACGACGCAGACTTAGAAGATTCCGCGGCAGCCGCGGCAGGGCGTCCTTTGATTTCCTTCGCGGATGGGTAGAGCGCCTGGTAGCGATCTATGTTTTTACCTTTAAAATGGGAATCCGTATCGTAGAAAAAGCGGTTTCTGAGGTAGTAGTCGTACATTTTTTTGAACATCGCGTACCTTGAGCTCCTGCGTTATAGTCAAGCATCAGTGAACTGCAAATCAATGATGATAGACACAGAATTCGCCAACTTACGACGTGGATGGGACGTTTTCATGGTACTCCAATCGAGGAAGTTGATAATGGAGTTTTTTGGCTTTCTGCACCCTCTCTGCGGCCCTGTTGTTGGATTGAAGCGTCCGGCCCTGATAGCCTTGCTCTGACATTGGGACGAAGGCTCCTTGAATGAAACGGTTTTCATCAGGCTCGTTAGCAGGTTTCACGGAGGCAGGCATGAACTAAGAATAAATTGTTATTAAGTCTGCGGCGGCCGATCTGTAGACCTGATTGGAGCTTACTTCTTCGTGTGTCATACGATCACCTTTCTTGCATCCGGGAGGCTTCTCGAAATCCAAGTGTTCCATGATCTCCGGAATGGTAGCTGGCTTTTTCGAGTTTCCAGACCAGTCTCGATGCATCTTATTTTCTGACTGGGAGGCTCCAACGTAAGGTTGCTTTTTCGAGGCCAGGGTTGAGGTTAGACTAGGATACGCTGCTGCAAGATGTGATGTTGCAATGTGCGACTCCTTTGACATCATAGGTTAGCATATACGTTTTGATAGATTGACAAGAAATAAAAAAGGTATAGTGTTATTTACCTCGTTGTAATCAAAGACATCCAGGCCGTAGTAGTGTCCGTTTTGCTGAAAAACAAATAGCGTTCGGGTGATCCACCATCCGCGACGTCCAGCAAACTCTTGTGGTCGTTCTTCCAGAATTTCTTCTATGGTAGGCTCCTTCGCCTTGCCTTTGCCTTTGTCTCCGCCCCGACGAAACAAGGAAGGTAAGTTCTGAAAATAACTACCACCAGCATCCTCTCTTTCGACTAGTTCAATATCATCATTACCCAGTTCACCACCTTCCCCGCTGTCTGCTCTCTCCAGTAAGGTAGTGCTGATTTCGCCTGGTTGAACGTCTTGTAAAGGGAGCGCGTCAAGCAGGGTGCTCGCCCCAAGTAGCCCGACTATCGATAATGCAGAAGAAAACTTCATCCTCGATCACGGGTAAAATCCCCAAAGACAAAGCAAAATTCAGGGGAAAGAAGCAAACAGAAAATGATAGAGCCGGCTCTATCTTTTGGTCTCCAGTCAACAGAGGGAACGAGAAGGGCGCTTGACCTGCCTGCGAATGATCACACTCTCCATGTCTCTTGGAAGGGTTATATACAGATTGAAACAATGCTCATCGCCAGCTATTCGCACTTTAGCTGTACGTGGCTGGAATTCTCCATCATACGGTTTTCTCCATGCTCAAACTTGCCATGAACGAATGCAACGGGTTGCCTCATGACCCCAATGCCTGAAGGAAGGGGACGATCGAGGTCGATTGAGAGAATCTTGCTCTTTGGAAAGTAGGAGAAGTGTTCACTCACGCACACGTCAACTCACCTAGTAGAGCGCCCCAACTGAACAGGCGTCGTTAACGAATATCCATCACAACTTGTGGGGAGCCCATTGGCCAAGAACCTGTTGAAAGTTCCACGACAACAACATGTGATGGAAATAGCTAATTTCAGGACTCCGATTTGTGAGACAGGTCATAAAGAATCTTATGGACAGAAGAGAGATTCGTCGGCAAGAATAGATGGATACCCAACACATCACGCTGCTATAAACGATCAAGCCCAGTACAGATGGTGATGATGCAAACCAGGCAAGGTGGGAAAGCCTCATGAATCAGAAACTGTCACGAAGCATTGTGGCCGGATACGTATTCTTCCATTTGATGTCCATATGAGAAAGAGAAAAAAGTGGAACAATTACGAATCGCACTAGACCTGGCCCAACACCCCCAGCTTTGGTCAGTCTTTTTCAAATCTGATCGGTTTGCGCAGGCCCCTGGCTTGTTACTCGTTCCGAAATTGTTGTTGAAAGGCGGCGATGCCATCATTGTTCACACCAAAGGGTACTGACTCAACTTTCCCCTGGCTTGATACGAAATCGAATACTCCTTGCAAGCTATAGCGCTACTGCGGTTATGAACACCTCAGACAACGCTGAATAGTCCGAACTTCCTGGTATCCATGCTACAGAAATATGGAACAATGCTGACATGGGGACTGTCAAGAGCGTAATTAAATTCCTCACGGGCCCACTACTGAGCCAGCCGCCTCTTAAACGAGCCTCCAATACTTTGGTACCGGTTTCAGCGAATCAAGCGGCGTGGGCTACAGGGGGGTTCCTTTTGGATAGTCTCTTGTTGGACTCTTGTAGCTTCATGATGAATCCACATCACATGTCGTGACATTGGATCGTTACTTGATGAAGTCGGCTGCTCAGGAGATTTAGCGTCGCTCGATTCGTCTAAATGAGTGGAGCAGAATGCCTGATAGGCCGAGTGCGAAGCGCCAGGAAGCTTAGGAAGATACGCAGGCGTCAAAGGGCGCAAGCAACGTCGGATCCGGAGACTTGTGTTGTAGCTAGTGATGAGAAGGAAGGCAATCTAAGAGGGGCTCGGGCGCCGCCAAGCGAGGCTCGGCAGTTCTTTCCGGGTCATTCTCGGCCACTCTTAGCAGCTTGTCTGAGCCTTCCGCTAATGACTGAGTCTCTTGACATCCAATCAACCCCCGTGCCTCCTGATTCGATATGCGAAGTCAGTGAGGCCCGTTATTCATTATCCCTACCCCACGGATCCGCTCATTCCAACATGGTCGTGTAAACAATTCTTCCATCCTGCCAACTGTCGTGGGCAGCCAGTGCATCTAAAACTGCCTATACTCTGGTTGAGCCACGCTGCGTCTCTAGCTATTCCCCGAATTCGGAGCGCAACAAAATTACGTCGTCCGTACCACGATTGAGAGTCGCAGGGGATTGGAGTCCTCACTGACATCTGCCATACACTCATCGTATTCATACGCCACGCTGCCAACGCAATGGAATAGCGGTTCGTATATCCTGAAGCACTGCTGGACTGACAATCTAGCAGCCACGTAGACTCTCGGCGGGACTTCTCTCGATGGCAATTGTTCTGGCTGCTTGTTGCCCACAATTCGTAACAAAGATGCTACATATTCCCAAAGAGCTACGTAGATAATCGCTGGCAAGGGCCTTAACCTGCTAAACTCTGCTGTATATTCAGATTTTACTCCTACCCACCTGCAGCGATTCATATCCATTTGAAGGCCAAATCCAATACAATGGCACAATTGCCTCCAGAAACTATTTCGCTTATATTTGACTATGCCTGCCGCAGCACTCTCCTCAACCTCTGTCGCTGCAACAGGCAATTCTACGAAATTGCGATTCCCAAGCTTTACAAGTCGGTAGACTTGTATTGCGATGGCTTGCGGACAGCGATCATAGCATTCAGACCTTTGACATGTCTTCTACTCCGCAAGCCCTGGATTGCGAGAAGCGTCCAGCACCTCTCACTCCGCTCAGCGTGGGAAGACTCCCGTGAACGACCTGTAGTCTATGAAGAGCCCAGAGAGCCAGAACCGGAGATCCGAAAGGCAATCGAAGACACTGCATGTTCCGAGGAAGAAAAGAGAGATTGGCTAAAAGATGCACGGCTTCCGGTTTTTGAAGATTGTATTATGCCGCTTTTCCTTGCTCAGCTTACCAACCTTCGGACTCTCGATGTGGAGATGCCAGTAAGCCCCGACTACGTAGTGCGACAGCTTGGGAGAGTCGGCCGGAAAGAACACCCTTACGGCTATAAACCAGCTCTCCAGAATCTTCACAAAGTGTTGAGCGCCCATCCTGATGCGCAATACGGCCTTGACAAGGACAACGTATCTTGGATCTTTCACATGCCCAACATTCGTCAGGTTTATCTGCATCGAATAGGCACCGTTGTCGATGCTGATGTTGAGGATGAATGGGCGGATTTGCCCAAGGGCACGAGCACATGCAGATTGATTGAAATGCGAGACTGCAAGTTGTCCGGGAAGCAATTCACCTATCTCCTCCAATGCTGCAAACAGCTCGAAACGCTATGCTACGAAATCGGAGATGGTTACCTTTCCAGTGCCTCCAATGACTGGTCGGCAATTTACGATGCGCTTGCTCTTCACAAAGAAACGCTCCGGGACCTGAGACTTGAATACCTTGACCATCGTTTGCTTAAAGTCGCGCCTGCATTCGACGACGACACAAGTGCGATAGAATCTCTGCGCCAATTTCATGCACTCAAAAGAGTTGAGCTTGATGCGTTCTTTCTGTTTGGTTTTGATGAAGATGATGATGAGAATTCCAACAGTCATCTAGTGCAAATACTTCCAGCACAGATTGTCTATATCAAAATCACCCATGCCGAAGAGGACCCCGAAGCAATCTTGAGTAATATCGAGGTGCTCCTCCAGCAGAAGAGCACAGAATTCACAAAGCTAGAGAAACTGTCGATCCGAAGCGAGGGAGACTCTTTGAACGAGTACAGAGATCGACTCCAAACCTTATATGGCCAAGCGGAATCCGTAGGCGTTCAGTTTGAGGTTGCACATACTGTGGCCCCATCCTCCAGAGACGAAGAGTCTGATGATGACGACGATGCAATGCCGGAAGACCCGGGGGAGCGGAAATGGGGATTTGATGAGGATGTGGAGTGGCGAGACTGCGGCAGTCTCTGCAATCGAGGAAGACGTTACGAGGCTTATGACTTGAGCTGCTGACGCAGACAGGAATAGGGTCATGAAGGGAGACAAACTTGACCAATGAGAGAACCAAGCATACTTTGATGCCTCGGAATCGCTAGGGAATGTGGGTGTGACTTGCATGTTAAAGTCACGAAATATCCGGATACCTGTGTGCGTCGTTTGGAAGTGTTTATTTGACATTGCCAGCATCACCGTCGGACAGTAGCGGTGGATACACAGAGCTATAGACTTATATTCCAGTACAATTGCACCAATATGTGTCCATACTATTAAACTGTTATCTTCTAAACAGACTTACCCATAGCCTCTTTGCTTGAGCAATCGACCTGCTTGAGGGTCGAGCCAGATAGGATTTTAGCGCACGGGTGTAATTGTTTCACTTAGATAATGTAGCTGGCAGTCGTTGAAACATACTTGCTGTCTTCGATGGATGGAGATCCAAGGAGATGCACAGAATAGGATCGTGAACTAAAATTCTTTGTTGGTCGTGTATGGCACTGTTTCGCAAAGCAGTCTGATTCGTCCGGACCGCCTGCTGACGTTGGCCTCGGCTGAATGTGAAGAGCACGCAGGGATATACTAAGCCATCAAATGAACAGGGCCTACCTGCGGATCTTTTTCCTTGCGAGAACGAGAACGTGGCGCAGCGCTCTATAGGAATGATTACTTCCCCAGTTACAAATTTCATCATAGTGGTAGGCATTGAGAATGAAAAAATCGATCAAACTAATCGCTACATTTTACTAAAACAAATCCATAGCAAAACAAGGCAAACGTCCGAAGATGTATGAATCACCACTTCTGGTCGAACAGCAAAGACGACGATTGGAAACCATAACGTGACGAAAAGAGGGCTGAATAGATGAAAGGGCAATTCTATTAAGATCCAAACCTACGGAGTATGGAGCAAAGTTAGGAAGATGATCTGCACACTCGGCAAAGCTTTTGAAACGTCCAAGCGCTGGCCCAAAAGCGTGGGGGCTGATTTTGAAGAGGGACACCTTGCGATCAACGCCTTTGCAAGACACAAATCGAAAGAAAGTCGAGGGAGACGTGCAAGTCCCGGCTTCCCGGAGTCATCTCGATATATATTATTTGGGAGTCAATGAAGATGTTCGAGGAGTTGCCGAGTTCAGACTGGTGATGTACTATATAGAACCAAAACCAGCCCATTGGGAGAAGGTGCAACGCCATGCGAAGAACACAGCAAGGCACAAAAGCCCATGATTATGGAAAGAATGTTCAACTACGGAGTTCCTCCGAAAAGCATGCCAAGTATTCCATAACGTAAAATGGATCACACAATTAGACCTCACATCCAACACTGGTTTTTCACTGAATCAGGCAGGTTGCATAGAGCATTTTTTCTTAATACAGCTACTTTCATATAGGACCAGACAGAACAAATGGGAGGCTGATAAAACACTACGAACAGTTCGCTTCATCTACAACTTAGGTATAAACATGGGCGTATTTTTTTTCCATTCCTGATAGTCCTTTCTATCTCCATACCTCTTGTCATACTGTGTCATTCATTAGCAAAGCCAAGATATTGTGACCCGAAGAAGTGAGTAGCGTTACCTTGGATTCGGAAAGAGGGATGCCGCTAACTTTGAATAGCAGGAAGGTAACGAAGGCTGGGCTAATGGCAGCTAACGCGGCTGCGGAGAGTATACCGGTCACTCCACCTCCCAAGCCCATGGCACTCTGGCCAACGCTGCTTGCAAGCACACCTGCAGCAGTCGTTGCAATGCCGGTCCACAACGTGCTTTCACCGAAGTAGTTTGGATGTCGGCTCTTGCTCCAGAGGCCGCGCGTCAGGAACTCCTCACTGTGTTTCTTCTGTTTCTTTTCTTCCGACCACTTGCTCTTCTGGGAGTCAGCGACAGACTCGAACGTGATGCCGCTCACGAAGAGAGCTAACCCCACAATATCGGTAATGGTAATAGCTGCGGGTAGAGCCGCAAATGCAGTTGCGGGAATGGAGTTAACAGCGAGTACCGGCATTAGACAAAGCGAGACCCATGTAGCTTGAGCAAAGAATGCCCCTGCAAACTTCGGGGCAGAATCACGGATGGAATCGAAGCGACTGTCTTTTCCATCGGAAGTAATTCTTCGGTAGAGGAAGGATCCGACTACAAGCTCCAATTAGTACATTTGGCACATCGGGTAGGTAATTAGTTCGCGCCTCTGCGATGCCTGTATCTAATGGTGTATCACCTACGTCTCAAAGCCCATATAGATACCGCTGCACTTAACGCAACTTGGCGCCAATTCCACGCGTTCACGCCACCTTTTCCAGTCAAACTTGCTATGAGACTTGGCCATGCCGGCTTAGCTTGGCCTGCTGCTGCTGCTGCTGCACGAGCTCTCAGGGTGGGTAGGTACAAGCTAGCAGCGGTGCACATGAGGTACGTCACGGAGCCGGAAGCATCATAGAAACGCTCCGAATGGGCAAGGATTGAGGGTACGGCAACAAAGCTTTGGATTCCATAGGAGAGCGCGATACTTGGGATAAGGGTGCTCAGAAATGGAGAGCGGAAGGAGGTAAGGCGAAGGAAGCTGTTCAAAGCCGTCATGTTTACTGTAGCCGAACGATTGTGTGGTCAGATGTTGAAACAAGAGGTTTATAGACTACGAAAGGGTCGACAAAGAGAAGGCCTGGTGTGATTTATTGTCAGCCAAGAGGGCGGACCAAAGAACATCAGCGGCCGAACGGTGGCATTATGGCTCCGAGCGGAGACTGGTTTCAGTGCGAAAGCCCCGATAGGGATGGAGTTAGTCCGTTGGTCGCGGATATTTTGAGAATGGTGACGTCTTCTTGGAGGTTGGTGGTCTGGAAGCCTTGTCATCAGTGATTGGTTCAATGGCTTCGCCCGACATGGACTGAGCGCAGTAGCGGTCATTCTCCCGACGCATACGCCACTAATGTCGTGTACCTTCTGCTACCTGCGCCACATATTCGTACGTCATTGCTTAGGCGGTCCTCGTTCATTCACTTCTCGTTCTCTTCAATTTAAAACTTTCCAGTCTTGCTTCAAGAACATCTATCTCTTCTGAAAAGCGCTTATTATGGATACGAAGGCATCTGGTGAGGGTTATTACGATCCACAAACTTCAATGGCCTCCAATCCTGTGGCGCAGGGAAACCAAGCGCCGCCTCCCTACTCCGCAGGCTATCAGGCCCCACCGCCTCCACAGAGGGCCCGCCGGAATTTTGGGGACGATGATCCTTCTAATCCGATCCACTACACCCGAGACCCCCATAAACTCACAGCGTACTTGGTTCCTTTCCCAAAACCGCGTGTTCATAACTCATCGTCTTCTCCTCCTATTCCACAAAGATTTCTGATATACACGCCACCTCCGCCCCCACTTACCAAGCCAGATGAAGGAGAGAAGGAAGCTCGCATGTAAAGACTCTCGATCACACCCCATCAACTTCGGAGCTGACTCTCCCAGACATAAGATCCAGCGGAAATGGCAGGAGGAAGTGCGTTCGGCGAAGACAAGCACCGCCAAAACGGCAAGCTGGCAGGGGGTCAAGAGCAAAGCAACAAAGGGCATAGCTTGGGCCATGTCGCAGACAAAAACTGCGAACCTGGAGTTTCTGAACCGCATCGGTAGCGTCACTGATGACCATAGCTCCAAGGGTGACAAACATGCGGACGATGGTGTTGTGGAGGGGGAAACAACGAAAAAGACGGTTGGTCTGGAGGAGATGGTGCTCGTATATCCATCATCCGTCCCAGGAACGCAGGAAGAGCTCCGCACCGAGTTTGTGAATTCAATGCTTCGGTCCAAGTCAAAGGCTCAAAGAGATGCTATCATTGCAACTGGACTTCTCCCGGTATCAGCTGCAATTGATGTCTTAGCAACCGTCATTTGGCCATTTGGAGGCCTGCTGGAAATCGATAGCGTTTGGCTGTATGTGATCTCAAGCGGTGAGGCGGAGACCTTTGAAGCTGACGACAAGCTAGATACTCTTCGATCAGGGGTGCAAAGATTTCAAGGTCTACGACCAAGAGACTAACATCCACGAATAGTGAACAGGGGAAAGAGCAAGAGCTAAAGCTCAATTTTGTCCCTTCCACAAGACTAGAGATCCTCGAACATTATCTCGCCTCAAGATGCCACGAGCGAGATGCCAAGCTCTTTGCCAGCTCCGGCGTACCACCGACCGAGACTGATGTCTTGGAGGCTATTGGTTGGTCTCCGTCGCATCCTGGGGGAAATTGGGAGGATGAGCAATGGGAAATTACCGAGGTGAAAGATGACATGAAATCGGTCATGTCGAAAGGTGCAAAGGAATACGACAAGTGGACCAAGGCATTTGAAAAGAATCCAGAACGGGCGCTCAAAAAATAGCCACAGAATTCCCTGCGCTTTCACGATAATGCGCTCCATTACGCAATCAAGCTAACGCTGTAATTTACCCTGGAGCGTATAAGAGTTTCACAAGTCGAGGATACATCCAAACGCTAGTGTTATTACGAGATCATGGTACAGCAAGCGTATTATCGTGACGTTATCTCTCGTCGCAAGCATCATCGCCTGACTTGTCAAGCTTGACTTGAGCTCGTGATTCAGACTAGATTGACGCGAAATTGTGCACGCCAAAGTTGAATTGTGTTCGAAAGATGCACGAGCTCGAAAAGTACGCTCTGCAGATGGCCTTCCATCGGTGCGTCAGGTACCTAGTGTTTGGCTACATATTCCTTTATCCTCGCGACCTGCGTCCGTTGTGCCGGATTTTTTTTTTTTCTTCTTCGAAACGCAGTACAACGTTGGCGTGCAGTAGGTAGGGCAAGTGCCGAGCTCTGCATGCTTTGCTGTTTCACCCGAAGCTAAAATTCCAGAGCTTTGCCCGGTAATGAAATTTGTCAGAACACTGATGTACAGCAAACTGAATGCGGCCGACGGATAGAATAGCTTAGCAGGGGCTGAGATGGCTGCAAATCCTTCTGGAGGAGGCAACATTGAACGGCTCAGGTTGGTTAGTAAACTTGCAAGGACGGACTGATGCGGCCTCTGGTTCTTGATAAGATCCTACGCTATCCAGCGGCGGCGATGAGCTGGTGAGTTGTTGCACGCAGGTACGGAGTACTTCAGCCTTCCTTTCAACAGGCCCTCCCTCCGTCTATCCGTGTCGCACGGAAGATTGCGCGATCACGGCAGTGCCAGTTCGGCACTTGGACGACAGACGTGGTTGTGTGCAGATACTGACGACAGGAAAGTCATGCCATCCCCACGGCGATTGTCTGTATCACGCTGCAGCAAATTTGCCAGAGGGCAGGACCGTGGTTACCACAGATCAGATCATGATGAACATGCCAAGCGGCCTCCCCCACCCCCAAAGGCTCTGCGGAAACCGAATCCGGTGCACCGGTCAGGGTAAAGGAGAAATATATCACGGGCATGGGCTTAGTTGCCCAGCTGGGGCGCTTCCTTTCTCGATACCGACCTTCGCCTCCTGCCGTCCCCTTGCCGTTTCAACAGGCCCTTTCGCCGCGCCTCCTCAGGTCTTTTCTGGGGCAAATGCGCTATCCCTTGCTGGCCTCCCTCTTCTCTGGGATCGAGCAAATCAGCTGCACCAATACGGGGGATTGGTGGAAGGGGGATGCTAGGCCTGGCTTGGCGCAAAGGACCGCTGGTGCCATCGATGGTCGAGCGTGGGAACCGGATCTCCCCGCCAAGCGAATCTGGCACTAGGAACCGCGACGGCCCGCTTGGTCGTAGCCCCCGTGTCGACGCTTCCATTGGTCGTTGTCCGAGGGGTGGGGAGCAAAACGGAGCCCCAGCCTGCCGGGTTCCACTTCTTTTTTTTCCTCCGAGGCAACTCATCGAAGTAGGGGGGCCGTCGTCCCTCGGGCTCTTAGTGCTGTTCTGCAAGCGTCTTCACATCGCTTCGAGACGTGGTGTCAAGGTTTCTGCAAAATTTTTTACTCTGGTGCGCATCATCCGTGGGTCGCAGATATCCCAGGGCGGAGGTCTTTCGCCGTCTGCGAACGCTTGGGACGAGTTTTGGAAGTGTAGGCGAGCCCCGCCCCAGCAAGACTTTGGCTTGCTAAGCACAGGCACAGACAGCACAGACAGCGGCTGCTCTGATCGCAGGCCCCGGTGGGGTCCTTTGTTGGAACAGGTGGCGAACTCAGCTCCACTGGATGGATCTGAGCGCTAGTTTGCGTCGTACCGGGTTGTTTGTCTGCCTTTCGTGTGCAGTTGATTGATGCAGCTGCCGAGCTCATCACCATCGAGGGAGAGAGTTGCCTGATTCCCAAGGAATTGGGTGAAGTTGTAATGAACTGGCACCAGCACTCTGGCACGGTTTTTGGGAGACGCTCTACCCGCAAAATCCTATCCATAGGCTAACTAAATTGAGCTTGCCCGTTTTGACTTTACAGCGGTTGGTCATTTGGGACTATTGATAATGCAAGTAACCCGAAGCTTCGCTCTGATCTATGCCATGGTTTCTATGCGAGATGGGGCAACTTAGAATCCCTTCCGCAAGCGCCATGGTAGGAGAACCCCATGCTCTGATAGATTGGGTGCTTTTCTCTTGGGAATTAAGATGGTAATGCAAATCGATTTTGTGCATCACTTGGTACAGCGGCCGTGTCGAGCGGGCCTGGGTGGAAAGGATAAAATCGTCAGGACTGAATCATTGCTCCACATTTCTTTGGACAACATAGCCTAAAATATACATGTGCTCGCTGCAGGCAGCTTCCCCGGCCCCTGCCACAGCATTTGTTCCATGACATCGACAAATGAGACCTGTTGCCTAGCGCGATACGCCTGCAGCCAGCCTTCCATACCGTTGAAAGGCTGATCCATTGCACCAAACAATCCTAAATAATGGTTGACCCGAAACGTTCCACATATTTGGTATCCATCAACAGCCGGGACATCCTGTCCTTGCTACGTCAGCCTCAACTGAACAACATCGCCCAACACCAGCTCGAATGGCTGTATCATGCAATGCGAGATGGTGCCAAAAACTTTTTTTTGCAAACAAGATTGTTTTACACCCCCAAAAACACATGTAACAGAACACCGCACCAGATCGGATACCACCAAGCACTTTGGTTTGTAATTTGAGTGGCGTGCTCAAAACCGACATCTAGCGAGTACACAAGGGTTTAATAGGGCTCCTCCCGTAGGAATAATTAAGCAAGGATATCGTGATAAAGAAATAGTCGTGAACAGCGTTAGATGAAGACAGGGCGTAGGTAAGGTTGCAATGACTCAAGACCGGACAACGGCGTCGACTTGCTTAAGACTTAGATGTTGGCTATTCGCAGCGCTTTGCATTCGAAAGGACTCGATGGGGTTTGGAGCGGCTGTAAATAACCTCACGCATTGAGAATCCTCTAGAAAAAGGTTCGACGTCTTTTGTGATCCCGTGTCCGATCAAATGCGGTGGAATAGCCAAGAAGCTCGTTGCGTACTTCTTCTGAGGTGATGCTGTATTTTGCTACAGACGACATCGATGATAGAGATGAGTTTGAGGAAGACGGTGTGAGGCGCTGATCGGAAGTGGGGTTAGAGCCAGCCGTAGGAGCCTGTGCCGCACCGGCTGACCCACTAGGGCCATGGCCTGAGCGACTGTGCAGAGTTGGACTTGATGTTCGCGTGCTGGAGGTCTCGCTGCTTCTGTATGCCGCAAAATTCACGGCAGGTGGTAAATGAAAGCCAGAGGCCGTGCTCGGATTTGGTGAAGTTCGGTGAGATGTCGGTCGTGTCCGCGTTGAGGTGTGAACAGCAGTGGGTGAAGAAAGGGATAGACTGTATGCTCGCTCAAGGTCTGCCAGCCTGCAGGCTTGCGAGCAGTATGTTTCGCCATCCATCGTTTGTCTATCACAAGCCAGGCAAAAGTCGTGAGACCACTCCATCACGTCGACCATGCCCTTGATGTATCCGAGTTTAGTATCGAAGAATGTAGTTTTGAAGATTGGTCTTGGAGATCAACGAGCTCTCTCTAACCAGGAGGCGGAGAGTTTTTGTATGTGGCTTGGTAGCTGAGTTGGAAAGCTCCGGTGATGGAGCAGGCCCGAAAGGAAGATAGTGGGAAGCAGCAATGATTGTAGAGAGAAGGGGAAGCTAAGAGGGGTGTGACACGACGTAGTGGTTGATGTCAGTCAACGGATGATGAGAAGCGAGAAGCGAAGAATAGGTCAAGTGGACTGGTAAGATACGCAGAACATGAGGGGAAGAGGGAGATAAATGGGTGGCCTAGCAGCAGCGTCGAGGCCTGGATGGTGGGGAAAGCCACTTGACGCGGAGCGGCAGCAGTCAAGACCAGGCCCAAGCGTGGCCAGGATCCAGGCACTACAGCTGGCTGCAGATGGGGGACGCGCGAGCGTGAAATTGCCTCGAGCAGCGGCCACGGCCAATGGCGAGCTGACATGCGGCGAGTGCCCACCCAGATGCCCTGCTGATGCCCTACTGACGCCAGGCCCAAAGCGTGTGCACAGGCGCTAGCGCAAACAGTGGTGTGGAACGAGGCAGCCGCCGAAGACGAAGAGAAAAACAGGCCGGCCGACGGTCGAGCCTAGAGCACCTCAGCACCCCAGGGTCGGCGTTCTTCTTTGCGACCAGCGCCACTGCTCTGGAGAGGGACCGACTTGGCGAGCATCGCTGGTCGCCGAGTTATCAACGACGATCCTCACGCTCCCCGTCGCAATCGCGTGCAATCGCGTACGATCGCGTCTCATCGCGGTGGATCGCGCAACCTCCCGACGAGCTTGCCAGAGCAGACACGAGCGCTGGAGCTTCGAGCGCACGCATGCCAATATGAGCCCGCTTCCGGACTATAATTGCGTGGGCAACGGCGGCTAACTGGAAGGTTAAGCCCGTAGATCACGCAGTCGGGACTCGGCCAGCTTCAAAACGATCCATCAGGGGCTCCCAAGGACTAGTTGACATCAGTGGCACGGATGTCTGCAAGTACTGATGAGCCTGCATCCCCCGCCTGGCAGCTCTCCCCTCTAACGCATATCATTGACTGGGGCCTGCAACCATGGGGTGGGATCTGCATCTCAAAGGGTTCTCCTCCTGAGTCGTCCTCCCCTGTGTCGGGTACAAGCGAGATACGGACTGTTAGTGCAATCTGACCTGAGTCCCCTCTTGCCCCAGAACAGGCTAAGCGTGATCACTCAGGACCGGATTAAATAGATGACGCGGCACAACTTTCACTAACATCAACTAAGTGCTGATATGTTGCCGCTTGGGGGCTCTTAAAGAGGGCCGCAATGTATATTTCGAAGCTGCTCAGACCTCGCGCTACCACTTTAGATTGGGGGAGTCGGAGGAGAGCTCCGAGAGTTTTCTTTGATTAAGATTGGTTGAATGCCGTGCTAATATACATGCATGGCTTGTGCCTCGCCCCATTGTGCTAGTGCTGGAGACCGTATCGGCAAGGCCTTGCTGTATCCTGCACTGCTCACAACGCCACCAGACCGACCATCCTTTACTGTCAATTCGACTACATGGAGACGATTAGCTTTCCTGCATGCGTGTCGCACATACTGCACGATGGTCATGTTTGTGCATGGTGTGCGGGTGGTCGATAGACGAATAGAGATGCGTAGATGGAGATCGACTGCATCGTCCATGTAGAGTTTGAAACCAAGCGTACTCAGGGAGAGTGCCCCTCTCCATTCGTCCGTTTGCTGCCACGGACTGAGCTCCGGATCCGAGCCTCGATGGCGAGCCGCACTCCGTCCAGCGGTGTTCGCGACTTGAACATCGTCTTAGTTTTTGCTTCACCAAGACCTAGCCACATACCGAAAAGACAGCGGGAGCATAAAGGGAAGTTGAGTGTCGTATGTTCGTAGCGCTGGATTAGGGCAAGGATGCTCATTGATGGTGTCGATGGCAATGCAACTTCCCAAGCGAGCAATCGTAGCGGCACTAAAGCACACCCTCACGGGACGCAGAATACACCATCGAGGAACCAGTCGTCTCAGGACGGGAGAGATTGCCGTACTATTGGTTAGTTTGCGCATTCTTTCGAAAGGAGACTTTTTCGACAGCGACATTCTCCACACCATTTGAATCTTTTGGTAGCTGGTAAACGTAAAGAACAAGCACGTCGCCTTGGATCTGGTATTTTGATAAGTATCAGGCGACACAACCGACAACTCATAAAAGGGAAACATACGTCCATCAGCACGAAGCTTGGTGTCGGATCGCCTGCTTCGTTCCACCACCCCGTCGTCATTGCTCCTGTCGCGCTTCCCGGATTGACGAAGAATTTGCCCTCGAGTTCGTAAGCCTCAAACTTGTGCGTGCCGCCCCACAGGAGAACGTCTACGTCCATCTGCCGTGCAGCAATGAGAAGGCTGTCCGAATCACCTGGTGGAATGATGGTATGGCCATGCGTGAAACCAATGCGTAGTGAGCCATGGGTCACCACCTTGGATAATGGTAGATTCGGTGCTTCTACGTCAAAGTCGCCTTTGACAATCTGCAGGTCAGGAGCTACGTCGCGGAGGAACTCGAATGTGTCTTTGTCGGTGAGATTGCCAAGACAGAGGATCTGACCAATCTTGCCCGGAGCAAGCAACTTTTTAAACTGCATTATTGTGAGCGCAATTGCTTGTCATTGTCGAGGTTGCGTGTTACCTTGGCAGGTATGTCCTGGGCAGAAAATCAGTAAGTGGTGAAAACAATCGCGCTTCAGCCGACGTACCGACGCTCGATCTGGGACGAACAGATCACCCAGACACAGGACTAATCGTGCAGTCATGGCGATTGATCAAAGGTAGCGCCAGAGACCGGCGCATCAAAAGGCCGCACCGCAGCTTGGAAGAGCGGTCGGACTGAGTGGAGGTTCAAGGTCGGAGATGGAACGGCGGCGCCAACAATTTGGCTCAATTCGCGCGTCAACACAGAGAATTTTTTCATCCACCACAGAAACGTCACTATTTATCGTTCACGCGTCAAAACAGTCTACGGACTTCCTGCTGTTGGTCTTTCGCATCCAATCAAACCGCAATCCTGGCAGCCCGAATTCTGCGCCGCCGTTTTTACCCCGCCGTAACGACGTCTTCCATCCTGGCTCCACGCGTGAATCCCCGCTTGAGCCTCATCGCAAGACATTTTGAGCAACGCCCTCTTCTCGAATTGAACACCCCTTTCTCCACTGAACGCCGATCGGAAACGGACGACGACATAGACGACCATCCAAAAATCTTGCCAGTGAAGGAATTCGAGCAGAACGCCCACGCGCAAAACCTCAAGGACGCTCCCAAAATGTCCAGTCAACCACCGCATCCAACACTGCTCATCCCTGGCCCGGTTGAGTTCGACGATGAAGTCCTCCAATCCATGAGCCACTACAGGTAACGTCATTGACTGGTAAAGACTGCAATTGCAAAGGGTGCTAATTCTTCTCTTAATTTGTAGTGAAGGTCACACTGCGCAACCTTTTGTAAATTGCTTCTCAGAGACTCTGACCATGCTTCGGAAGTTATTCCAAACTACGGATTCGGCATCGCAGCCGTTCGTAATATCTGGTTCTGGAACTCTTGGGTGGGACCAGATCGCTGTCAACCTTGCGGAAAAGGGCGACGAAGTTCTTGTTTTGCATACCGGATACTTCGCGGATTCTTTTGCGGATTGCTTCGAGACGTACGGTGTCAAAGCGACTCAATTGAAAGCGCCGATCGGAGACAGACCGCAGTTGGATGAGATAGAAAAAGCGCTTAAGGAAAAACAATACAAACTCGTCACTGTCACCCACGTTGATACGTCTACTGGCGTGCTGAGTGAGATTGAAGGACTCTCAAAATTGGTCCAGAGAGTTAGTCCAGAGACGTTGCTCATCGTAGATGGTGTCTGCAGTGTTGGCTGCGAGGATCTCCAATTTGACAATTGGAAGGTCGATGCCGTCATCACAGCAAGTCAAAAGGCTATCGGCTGCCCTGCTGGCTTGAGCATCGTCATGGCATCGGGACGTGCAATCGAGCGGTTTAAGAATAGAAAAACCCGACCTGCGTCTTATTTTGCGTCTTGGCAAAATTGGCTGCCAAGTTCGTCCAATCTTGCCAAATTATCGTAAGAGTTTCAGACTGACATGTTTCCCTTAGTCATGCAAAATTATGAAGCAAAGAAAGCTTCCTATTTTGCCACACCTTCACCACAACTGATCCACGCCCTCCACACAGCCCTAACGCAGATCCTTGCGAAGCCCCTATCTGAACGATTCGCGAACCACCGAAATGTCTCCCAGAAGATCAAAAAGACCGTGACCGACCTCGGTCTAAAGCAACTCGCTTCAAAGCCAGAGAATCAGGCCAACGGCATGACCACCATGTACCTCCCGGAAGGTGTTACACCACCCGAAATTCTACCGAACCTTCTAAAACGCGGCGTTATCTTTGCACCTGGGCTGCACAAGGAGATTGCGACCAAATATATTCGTTTTGGCCACATGGGTGTTAGTGTCACTGACCCTAAGAGAGATGACATTGACCGAGCTTTGGAGTCCTTGAAGGCAGGCTTGGCCGATATCGGCTACAAGTCATGACAAGAAAGTACAGTGCACCATTTGTTATGTACTGGCCCGATGTAAGTTGCGTTCAGAGATGGCTAAAAGGCGTATCGTACTTTATATGTAAATGATTGAGCTTCTCATGTTGCAAGTTGAAAAAGAAAGTGGAATTTGCAAGCTGGCTTTGGAAAGATAACTGCATCAATTCAGTTTCCATGGGGTGAAGCCTATTCAACCGCTTCAGGGTCTTTTAGACAAGTGTGGATCGGTGACGTCTTTGATAGAGGTCCAGAGTAGCAAGCAGTGCTGCATAGATAGAGAGACTGCTGATGCTACTTCGCTGGTTAGACTAGATACCTACCTAGCCATTCACGTGGAAAATGAAGTCACAGGTGAATCGATAAAGTCCCTTTGCTAGCGCCGTTGATTCTCATAATCACACACGCCAGGAACCAAGAACAAACGCCTGATCTTCTTTTTCCCTCCATCCAGCTCCAAGTCCATTGCCGGGGCCAATTGTCTGCGTTCCTTACCTCACTCCCTTTCCCCCTTGCCACGCTGTCCAACCTCTCTCAATCCCTCTCCTCCCTCTGTAACCCCCTCCTCCTGTACCTCTCCCTTCTTGTTCCTCTTCCTCATCTCCACCTTCTCCCGCTGCCTCTCCGCCCACTCTCGACTCGCCACCCTCCCCCTCTCAGCCGCTTCCGCCCGCGCCCGCCGCGCCGCATTCTCCTGATCACGTCGTGCTGCCTCCCGCGCGTCGTCAGCTTGTCGGTCGCGTGCGAAGCTGGCGCGAGCGCGTCGGCGCTGTCGGTGGAGATCAGAGGGGGCGATTGCGGGTTTGCTGAGGGACGGGCGAGGGTGAATATTTGCGATGGTGGTGGTAGTGGTGGTGGTAGTAGATGAAGTAGAAGTGGTCCGGGAGCTGGGAGTGTTTCGAGGGCGGTGGGGACCGGTGGTGGAAAGACGGGGCTTTGAGGTGGACGCGGCGGGTTGAGGTGGCTTTTGGGTAGTGGTTGTGACAGTCGTGGAATTTGACTGGGTGGAAGAAGCTGGTTTACAGGCAATGCGTGGCCTTGGAGCGAGTGATGTGCGTTTGTTCTCGTGGCTAGCAGGGTCCTCAGCTTGTGGATGGAGAAGACTCATGCGAGCACGACTGGTAGCCGTAGCTTTCACCGATATCACTGGTGTGACGCTTTTCCTGACCGGGCGAGCCTTGAATTCGCGCTTTTTCTGCTCATCCTCTTGTTCACGCTTAAGACGCTCCTCGCGTTGAGCTTTGAGTTTGGCAGCGATGGCTTCTCCGGGCAACTCGAAAGTCGGTTTAGTGGGAGGTTTGCGCGATTTTGGAGGCGGTGGAGGAGTGGGAAAGGAAAGGCTGACTGGTCGTCGCTTGGATGAGTTCGCTTGGTTCCCAGAATTGTGGTTTGCGCAAGCATCGGCAGTCGTGCTGGCGTCGACCTTCAGCAGAGTCGAGCTTCCTGAAATGCTCCATGTCTCTTGCATTGATGCTGCTTTAGTATGTCGCGTTGTGGGGAGCTTAGGTCCAGCAGGTTTCAGTTTGACTGAGTGTGACCGGCTTACGCATTTTGCTGCAGGACCTGTGGACTTTTTTCTTACAGGTTTTAAGCCTTTGTCGCTTTCATGGTCGTCTTTGGGATGGTCGGGAACGTCGAGAACGGGAATTTCTTTGCCAATCTCTTCTAGAGCGTCCTCCAATGCGTCAATTGCTTCAATGGAATCTTCAGGTCGTTTCCTGTACTGTGAAGGGGAAGTCTGCTTTGTTGGTGTATCTTTGGAAAGTTCGACATTGTTCTCAGCTGCTGACGGGTCTATTATTGGTTCATTCTCCTTTTTCGATGTTTCTACTGTAGATACCTCGCGAGTTGCAGGTAGCTCTTTGTCAGGTGAAGAGAGGGTTTTCTGGCGTTGGGAAGTATCTTGCGGTTTGGCCTCGTCATTTGCAAACTCAATTGGTTGGATTGCTCGTGACATCGTCTTTTCCTCCCAACGAGTATCAGTCTTGGAACTATCGTTTTGGGAAGCATCTATGTGCGAGTTCATTTGATATTCGCTGCCGAAGACGGTCTGCGGATTTTGGAAAGCTGATACGCCAGAAGGCGTGCCGGTTTCCGACTGCTCTCCTGTATACAAATTAAATCGATGCTTCAACACAATTGAGGATCCGTACTATTCAGTTTAGTCCCGGGCCTGCTGCCCTCAGCCGAGGTCGATAACTCCATAATTTCGTGTGTATCATTCATTACCACTTCACAGGTGGTATCGCTCTGGTACTGAGTATGTGCTGGTATAGTGTCCTGGTGCACCTTCTGTTCATCCTTCTCAGTCTCGGTGTTCTTGGTCTTCGCTTTCCCCTTCTTTTTCGGACTCGTGACTTTTGGATTTGGAGCTGGGAGTGCCAACTTGCGATCGTTATCCGGTATCTCTCTTAGAGGCGGACGTTCGGACTGGGGCGTTTCGATTTGTTCAATGCCCACATCTGGATCGTCAACATGTACCAATCCTGCACGAGCCGCAGCTCGTGTCGCGCGCGGCATGATCAGCACACTTGATTTGCAATACCACCAGTAGTCAAAGTGTACAATGTGCAACGACTGAGGTTCCAATGGCCCAGCATTCGGTTGCGGGGAAACTGATATGCAGGATGGCAAGGTAGGTAATCATTAAGGTGTTTACGTGACTTGCTACTTCCGGATTAGCCTCGTTACCTTGGCGACAGGTACGGGAAATGCGGACTACAAGGTACTCCGAAAGTTCTCCGTGGCTTCGGTCAAAGATTCTCATATCCAATTCATCTAGGTATCTCCAGCCAAGCCAGGCAAAAAAAAGACTAATTGACAGATTCAAGGCATCCCAAGAAGACCTTCTAGACCGCGCCCAGCCTTTAAGTGCGTAAGCTCCTTACAGCATTGTGCTCCGCCTCCGCGTGGCTCGTACCAAACGAGCTGCTTCGGCCGCCGAAGCATTTTCCAGGACTTCGTTTTGTATTGGCTTCGAATTACTCAGCTTCACCAACGCAAATTCAGATTTCGTTGATTTTTTAGTTTCTTGCTGATTCGGAGCTTTTGTTCGTTGAGCCGAGTCTGGCTTTCCTTCCCTGATAGCGACTGGTTTACTGACCACTGTTTCGATTGGTCCTTTGTGTAATGATGACTGTCGCCTGGATTGCTTTGTTCCAGCGTCTTTGTCTACTCGTGATTCGGTAAACCCTGCCGTATCTTGGGGCAAAGATTCACTGAAATCAAAGACTGTAAGATTTTCGAGTTTTCCAGCGGCAGGATCAACGGGGCCGGCATCAGTTATGGTCCGCTCTCTTGTCCTTTTGCTGGCAGGGGCCAGCGATGACGCTGTCGCATTTGTGGATCTTAGATTGTCATCGCCACGAGCTTCCTTTGCAGAGTTCGAAACCTCCAACTGGGCGGGAGAGGGTTGGGAACGTTTTTGACGAAGCGGACTGTGAGCATCGGCGTCAGCAGCTGCAGAAAGTTGTTTCCAATCAACAGCTGAGTCTTGCCGTTTTACAACCACAGTTCTCATCTTGGGATTCTCTTCGTCTGATTTGTTGAAGGCCTGTTCTGACTCAGTGTTCGTGTTGCTTTCGCCCTTTTCTCCATTTGCGACAGCATCAACCAATCCCTTGCCAGGCCGTCTCATCTTGCTGATAAGATTTGGTTCTGCATAATTCACTTGACTACGGGCTCGTCTTGCTGTTCTTGTCGCTCCACTGCCGTTCTGTAGAGTGTCACTAGAGCGAAGCTCACTAGGCGGAGGCGTATCTCGAGAGTTGAATACGACGGTCGATGTTGCAGTCGAAGTGGGGGAAATCAAACTCGTGATAGCTGGCGTTTTCGGAGGCTGCATCGCTGTGTCTAATGAGTCTGTACGCTTCGAAGAAATAGTAACAATGGATTCCCCTGGTGAGGCTACTCTCTCGATGCTCGCATTAATTGGTTGGAGACTTTTCATATCTTCCTTCCGGATTTTCTCGTTTGCAGAGATTGGAACGGATTTGAGAGGCGATAGATTGGTACTTTCTATGATCCAAATTAACCCATGCTAAGTTAGAATCCGCAGAAGTACCTACTGTGTCCAAGTACCTTGCGATCTCTTGCACCGGGTTTTGGGACTCTGGAAATGTCCGTATTGCTACTGGCAGGCTTTCGATGGGCTTCGTTGTCCCTTGGTGTAGCCTCTGGGTTAGGCCCGGTCTTGCGGATATAGTGAAAGTCCTCAGGTTTTGTCGCAGTCTCACTTGTCGTGTCGCGGACGCTCAGTTTTCTCTTGGCGCCTGCCTTCAAAGTTGGCTTCGAATCATTGGACTCCTGCGCGGCTGGTGGAATTCGAGGATGCGTAGCGTTTTCTGGAGACGACGACTCGAATACCTGGATTCGCCTCGAGTCAAACATTGTATTGCTCTCCCTACGCTTTTTTCTCGTTTCAAGATTTGCCGGTAGAAATGTGTTTTCTTCGTGAGAATTCATAGCACTGGATTGCTCCGTCTTGATTTGTCGAGGCTCAAATTTGATTGGGTCATCGCATTCGAAATGCGCAATAGGCGGTGGCCCTATGTCCGGGGACTCATTCGTCTGGTCAGACAGCCTCAGCCCTTGTATATCGTCTGGACTAGTAGCTCATTAGTACTGTTCAATCATTGGCATCTGTTGAACTTCATACCCAAGGGTTCGCCGCGGATAACATTTGTCTTCGTCGATTGTAGGTAATCTCCCCTCTTGATCTGCCTCAGTGTCTGGCTTGGGTGGTCTCGCTGGTCGAGCACGCCCTTCTAAAAATGTTCCTGGCGCGTTTGACTTTTTATTCTCACTCGTGCACTTCTGCAGCGCTCCAAGATCTGCCACCAATGCATTTATCTCTCCTATCCTGGCAGCCAAGTTGTCCCTAATGTCTGAGAACCTTCCTAAGTGAATTATGTGACCATCGTCAAGTCGTGACTGTAGGTGTATGATTTCTTCGCGAAGGGTAGCGTTTTCGGCTATAAGTCGTGAAGTCTCTGTTTCGAGGGCACTGATTCTTAGGGATTGGATAGAGTTGTTCCTGATCGCGATTAATATCTGTCAGTGGACTGGTTGCCGGAGGACATACTTTGCGAGCTCGCGGTTCTGTCGGAGGAATCGGCGTTTCACTGAGTTCAATAGGTGAGCAATTGGGTGGTCTTGATTAGGTTTGAGATGTATGTTTACATACAAGCCTCCACCGATTCTGTGGGCGGCGGCGCCTCATTGAGTCTTGCCATATGGCAAAGGAGATGTTAAAGATATGCCTTAACGTCTTTCCAGAACAAAAGCCAAGTGTGCGGAGCTGGTTCCAAAATGCTGGTCCGGAGATGTTTTTGGGTTGGCAAGAGAGACGCACGAATGTGGCGCTCAGCAAAACAGTTTTCTACTCTTAGTTAGCGCAATCTTCTGCCCCCGAGTGCCCCGACCCACTTGGCACGTCTCTCTGCGGCAGCACACGAACGCTCCCCGCTACCTACTAAGGTACCTCCTAATGTACAGAGTATTTGACAATTCTGACGAATACAACATCGCTTCATCCCTTCACCTGAAGCGGATCAGGCTGTACTTCGACTATGGCATTCACTGGTCGGTCCATCCCTTCGCATCTGCGACATCCTTCAACTTCCGGCTCCCAGGCTGGTTCTGGTCAATCTCCGGTCTTGCTCGCACGTGTCAATGAGAAAAAGGTCGAGCTGGAGAATCTTCGGCAGCTCCGAGACTTGAGCGCTGGGCTAGCCTCTCAGATGGAAGCTTTGGAACAGAAGCTGGTTACGCTAACAGACGGCACAGAAGGCGAGTAAAGTGTCCACAGACTTTGATAATCGTCACTAATGTAACAATGCTTTTAGCCGTCGCTGCTGTTCTATCAAACTGGCACAACGTCCTTCGAGCCATACATATGGCATCCCGTCAGCTTTTCTGAGTCCGTCCATTCCAGAATGACATGCTAAATCCTGGCAGAGAAGATTCCAAAACCAAAAACCGACGTCGACGAACAGGAGCCAAAGGACAAAGGGGTTCCTCTACCCCAAACTCTGGTCCGCGTTCCAACTCATCAAGTTACTGCTATCACCCAAAGAGCAGCAGAGATCGTGGAGGATTGAGAGAAGCGCTTTTCGGCCGATGCGGCTTAATACGATGCTCACTCAGCTCTCCAGCTGTGCCCTTGCCCCAGGCCGCCCATGTAAATCGATGCCCAAAGCCGGTTTTGCAAATTCCAACTTGAAACGATGAAAAGCACCGCATGAATTCAAATTGCTGTATAAAAGATATTCCGCCATGGAGTCAACCATCCTCCACAACCATGCTCCGCGGTCGGCAAGAAGTCCAGAAGGTTATCGATCATGTCTATTTTAAAAGCTCTAAGAGAACCCAACAGGAGAACAACATTGGAAAGAGACGTCAATCTATGTCGAATCGCCAGCAAGAGTCTCGATAAGAGACTAAAACCGTGCACTGATGTTTTGATTTCTGGCACCGCAACGGGAAGTTCGTTAATTTCGTAAAACCTTGGTCATCGGAAACCGCAAACTGGAAAGAACTGCCTGCAACTTGCTTCTGAAAAAATTCCTGGGAAAAGATACACCTTCGTATGCTTCATGAAAGCTTTGGGTGTCAAATGAGCACCGCTATCCCAAACACCGACCGTATGCCTTTCGTGCAGAACAGCTTCGGCAAGCAGTATGGAATCAGACTTATGATGTATTCGGTTTGTGGGTAGCGCTTTTGGGCATTCTTTCATACGCGTTGGGGCTTGGACGCTTGGATTTTTCTTGCGCTTTCAAGTCGACCCCTTCACCGTGTCTGTCTTGGGTGGGACCGGGTCCATGGCAAGGCATATTATTATCGTGATGGCGATGTTGATGTTGTCTTCCTAAGCCATGGCCTCGTGGTTGAGCTCTGCTTGTGTCGGGCTCGCTGTCTGATTCGTCTGAGGAGGAAGAGTCGGAAGAATCCTCGTCGGATGATTCACCCACTTCGCGTGGTCTGTGGTAGATGCAACAGACTTTTCCGAAATTAGTTAGGTGTAAACCTGGTCATTTGAATGCAAGCTAGTGGTACCCTTTGATGACTTCTTGCCCATCCCTTCATTATCGACTACATCTTCTGCCCACTGTATATGTCTGGTCTGCGTTGACACAGCGCGTAGGCGAAGTGTTGCAGAGGGATTACCAGCACCACTCAGACGACTTCCGCTCGAAGTTTCAGTGATGGTAGTGGTGGGTCGGGAATGATTGGGACCTCGTTCAGAAGCGAGCAAGACCATGTTTCTTTAGTGCAAGAATGGAAGATTGTAGAAGTTGTTTGAAGAGGAGAAAATTGGGAATGAAAAATTTGTTTATCGAGCCGTGGAACGATCTATGTATATAGGCAAGAGATTTCCGGAGTGCCGGAGAGCTTGATTTAGGTAGGGAGAGTTGCTCTGATGAGTGCTGAATGGCCTATGTCATCGGTCATGTGACTCCCCGCTAGCTCACTCCCGCTGCAAGCATTCAACGCGTTCACCTTACGTTCAGCATTTCTGCGCGGCACAACACCCTCCCTTTCGCCGTTTGCTCTAGCACGCGCGCCAACTTGTCCTTGCACTTCACTTTCGATACCCACTTATCGTCACATCCTTCTTTTCGACCTGAAGGATACCTCCTGCGACGCCACTTTGCGCAGCCTGCCCCGCCTCGAGGCTTTTGCTACCGAATTAGGACGTCCAGCATTCAACACTCGCATGATACATTGACTTGCTATCGGAGTGCGTCCGCCGTGGAATTCTGCGTCTTGTGAACATTCACAGTCACAGCGATTATCTCCTCAACATGTCGATGTCTATCGACGAGCTGGACGCTACGGTCCGCGCCTTTTATGAAGGCAGAGGCGATACGGTGCGGTTCTGCGCTCTAGCTATAGCTGTTATTGGAAAGAGGCTAATACTCGACAAAACAGCAAAAACAAGCACAGGCTACCCTCAACCAAGTCCGTATCTCCTTCACATGCGCGTTAGCGTATATATACTAAGCCAATCCAACAGTTCAAAGAGAACCCAGATGCGTGGCTGCAGGTGGACAAGATTCTCCAAGACGCTGCACATCCACAAACCAAATGTATAAGAGGTTGCGTGTTGGAGATCAGTATGATTACTGACGAATTCATAGATCTCGGGCTTCAAGTGCTTGATCAAGTCATCAATACGCGATGGAAGGTCCTGCCACGCGATCAATGTCAAGGTACCGTCCGCCGCCCATCGCTTTTACCGCCTGTCTAACAGTGGATAGGCATCCGCAACTTTGTCGTGAATTTCATCATCGAGAATTCAAGTTCCGAAGAGAGCTTAAAAAATAACCGAATCCTCGTTAGCAAGCTCAACCTCGTTCTCGTCAACATCTTGAAACAAGAATGGCCCCACAACTGGCCTACTTTCATCAATGAAATCATCTCGTCATGTCATAGCAGCCTGCCTATTTGTGAAAACAACATGGCTATATTACGACTTCTTTCAGAGGAAGTCTTTGACTTTTCAGCCGACCAGATGACCTCGGCTAAGCAAAAAGAGTTAAAGCAAACTATGTGCGAAGAATTCACTTCCATCTACCAGCTTTGCACGGAAGTTTTGCGGACTGCGGACTCTGTGACTCTGATCAAAGCCACTTTAGAAACTCTGCTCCGCTTCCTTAACTGGATACCATTGGGGTTCATCTTTGAGACCCCGCCAAGCGGAATTAGCCTTATTGAGACATTGCGTAGCAGGTTCTTAGAGACGCCTGAATTCCGGAATATTACCCTGAAGTGTCTTACGGAAATCGCTGGTCTTCACACGGACCCAATGTACAATGATAAGCTCGTTCAAATGTTCACCGAGGCTTTGACGACAATCTCCAAAATCATCCCTCTGTCTCTCAATTTGAGAGACACTTACGCATCAAGCTTCGCCAGAGACCAAGAGTTTGTGCAAAATCTAGCGTTGTTCCTGTGCAACTTCTTTTCCATGCATCTTAGCGTAAGCAAATGCCGTTGGGAGCATTTTGGAAGACATGCTGATCTGAATGAAAATTAGGTCATCGAGAATCTCCCGAATCGTGACTTTCTCAACCATGGCCACTTCTATTTGATTCGGATCAGTCAGATCGAGGATAGAGAGATCTTCAAGATTTGCTTAGACTACTGGACAAAACTTGTCAGCGAACTGTACGATGAGATGCAACAGCTTCCTATTACAGACCTCAACCCCCTGCTCAACATGGGCGTCAGTGGCCTGTCCAACGGTGGTGCACCTCACCCGAACGTGCTTGCAAATTACCCGCTTCGGAAGCACAAATACAGCGAAGTCCTGACGCATTTGCGGCAAGTCATGATTGAGAAAATGGTGCGACCAGAAGAAGTCTTGATTGTCGAAAACGACGAGGGTGAAATAGTCCGCGAGTTTGTCAAAGAAAGCGACACGATCCAGCTTTACAAGACGACTCGTGAATGCCTGGTGTTCTTGACGCACCTTGACGTTGTGGACACCGAGCAAATCATGTCGGATAAACTAGCCAAACAAGTCGACGGATCGGAATGGTCTTGGGCCAACTGCAACACTCTCTGCTGGGCGATTGGGTCAATATCCGGTGCAATGAACGAAGAGACCGAAAAGCGGTTCCTAGTTACCGTAATTAAGGACTTGCTTGGCTTGACAGAGATGAAAAGAGGAAAAGACAATAAAGCTGTCGTGGCTAGCAACATTATGTACATTGTCGGCCAATATCCCCGATTCCTCAAAGCCCATTGGAAGTTTCTCAAAACAGTCGTGAACAAGCTCTTCGAATTCATGCACGAAACACACGAAGGTGATCTCTTCTGCTCTGATCTTGATCATCGAAATTGCGATGCTAACCGATCGTGACATGTAGGTGTTCAGGATATGGCTTGCGACACATTTATCAAGATCGCCAACAAGTGCAAGCGTCACTTCGTGGCGCTTCAAGCTGGCGAGTCCGAACCCTTCATCGACGAGATCGTCCGAAATATGCGCAAAATTACGTGCGATCTTCAGCCCCAGCAGATCCATACGTTTTACGAAGCTTGCGGATACATGATCAGTGCCCAGGGTCAGAAAGGGATTCAAGAACGTCTCATCGGGGAGCTGATGTCATTGCCGAACATGGCGGTAAGTCAGCCAGTGTATTGTCTCTGGAGAAGCTCAAACTAAGGCGATTTAGTGGGATCAAATTATTCAAAACGCGCAGAAAGATCCGAGCATTTTGCAAGAAGCGGAGACGATCAAGGTTGTCGGCAATATTATGAAGACAAACGTTTCGGCATGCAGCTCGATCGGCAGCTACTTCTATCCACAGATTGGTCGGATCTATCTAGACATGCTCACGATGTATCGCGCCAGCAGCGAACTCATCGATACCGCCGTGCAGCGAGAAGGTATTGCATTCGTGTCCTTTTCATGACCTGCTTTTGCCGTTGCTAACAGGTTTCAGGGAACATTGCAACGAAGATGCCCAGAGTGCGCGGTCTGCGGACAGTGAAGAAGGAAATACTCAAGCTCGTGAACGTTTACGTCGAAAAAGCTGACGATCTCGAAATGGTTCACGTTACGCTGGTGCCCAAGCTCCTCGAGGCAGTCCTGCATGATTACAAGCGTAATGTGCCCGATGCCAGAGAAGCAGAAGTGCTGAACGTGATGACCACTATCATCAACAAGTTACATGTACGTTGGAGACCCGGCCTGAGCAAACACATGGTCTGGGCGCAATGCAGACCCGTTTTTGAAGAGAAGCTGACTTTAGTCACAGAACATGATGGAAGATCTCATCCCAACCATTATGGAAAATGTGTTCGAATGTACTCTGGACATGATCAACAAAGATTTCTCTGAATACCCTGAGCATCGCGTAGAATTCTTCAAGCTTTTGCGGACGATTAACCTACGATGCTTCAACGCGCTTTTACGGCTTGACAATCGGCAGTTCAAGTTTGTCATTGATGCGTGTATGTGGGCCAGCAAGCATGACAACAGAGACGTCGAGTCAGCAGGGCTCAATATGTGCCTTGAGCTCATATCCAACATGGCCGAAGTGGATCCCCATACGTGCAATGCCTTCTTCCAGCAGTTTTTCACTACCATACTACAGGATGTGTTTTTTGTGCTCACGGACTCCGACCACAAGGCTGGTTTCAAGTCCCAATCAATGTTGCTTGCTAAGATGTTCTGGCTGGTCGACTCCGGCAAGCTGCAAGGCCCAATATACCAACCTGGGCAGGCGCCGGACGGCACTTCCAACAAGGAATTTATGCGCGATTTCATTGGCAATCTTCTCACCAATGCCTTCCCAAACTTGCAAGCGTAAGCGCCACTTTCCTGTTCTCACATCGATGTCGCTGACTCCAGACTCAGGCTGCAAATCAAGGGCTTCATTGACAGTTTATTTGCAAACAACGGAGACCTGCCCCGCTTCAAACTCACTCTTCGAGATTTCCTCATTCAGTTGAAGGAGTTCTCGGGCGACAATGCGGAGCTGTTTGCAGAGGAGCGAGAGCAGGCAGCGGCCAACGCAAAAATGCAGGAACGCGAGCGGGCGATGAAAGTGGGCGGGCTGCTGAAGCCATCGGAAATCGATGACGATGAACTCTGACTAGACGAAGATTTACGTACAGATCTTGCTGTACGCACCCCATACCATCAAGATGAGGGTAAATCTTCCAACAACCGGCACGGCGACGCTGTGGAGGCAGGCGCATTTGATGCATGGGAGATTTATGGCTTCTGAGCACACTGTGGTTTCGGATGTGACGAGACGAAGCACACATTGGCTCGGAAACTCGCTTTCTCTTGTCGATCTCTCGGTGGCGGGAGGCCAGGAGTAGACGCGCCGAGAAAGACTTGAATCATCATGATCGAAAACGGGCATGATTACTGTGGGCGGCAACGTGTCTGCATGCGATGTGGGCAAGCTTGGCCCGATTTGATAGCTAGAAGAAACAAATCACAATACCCCCAAGTCGATTTCCATCCCATCTCGTGCGGCTCTTGGCGGGGTTGGGCTTAGCTGCGCTCGGCAATCTGCCCGATCTCAGATCCACGGGCACTTGAGTAGTTGCAGCACCATGCCTGCTTGGGAGTCGATGACGACCTGACCAAAACACGCCGTGGTATTAGAACATGCCTCTCTGCATTCCGTTGTCGCGCGACGAGATCCACGTCTGGCCTCCCTGAGAAGCTTGCCTTCTGGTCATGCCCCATTCCTCCGAGCCCCTGCTCCAGTCTCGTGCATCCTCGTCGCGCTTCAACATGGCGGGAAAAACTGAAGATGGAAAGTCAAGCAAGAGGAAGAAAGTTCTGGTGGTGGGAGCTGGTGCTGCTGGTACGTCGATTCTTCTTTCGAACGATGAGATGGAAGCCTGGACTGACTATGGATCAGGCATGTCGTGCGCCCATCATCTGGCCGAGCACCCCGATCAATTCGACGTGACATTGATCGATGCCGTTGATTATTGTGGAGGCCAGGCGTTTTCCATACCTATTGACAAGCAAAAATATGGTGCTAGTTGGCTCAACCAGGGCGTTCAGGGTGGCTCGTACATTTTCCATCACACTTTGACTATGTTTTCACGCCAAGGGCACCATGCAGATCCCGTGAAGCTTCAAGTACGAGCATGGACGGTTTCTCCTCGGTTCTGTATTGTGCTAATCGGGAAAGCCAGGTCTCTTTTGGCAAAGGCGACAATTTCTGGACCAACGTCTATCCTACGAAATTGTTCGAGAAGCACCAAAAAGAAGTTCAGCGATTCGCCACCATGATCAAAACGGTGCGAATGTTCGAGCTCTTCTTTGCCTTGCTACCAATCAAATACCTTGTGAAGCTATTCCGCTTTTCGTACGAATTTGCAAATGCTGTTTGCTTACCCATGGTTGCTCTCTTCCTCGGCACTGGAAATTATACCCCTGAAGTACCCAGCATGATCCTCGAGCGGCTGTGTACCAGTCCCACCTATGGCATGTGGTATCCAGTCGACAAACACAGCGTCGCAAGTAACTTACCGCCAATGGTCGTTTTCCCCAACTTCAGCGAGTTCTACAGTGATTGGAAAAAAGATCTGGAAAAACGAGGTGTTACTGTCAGGCTATCTACAGAGCTCACTGAAGTGGTGAAGCGAGACAAGAACGGCGTAATTGTAAGTCTCATCAACAGGACGCCGGCGAAGGATAGTCACAACCCGAATAGCGCCTGGGTGGATACGGATCCGGACAACAATGCCGATGCAGACGCGGACGAGTTCCAAGAAGAATACGACGAGCTTGTTCTTTGTGTGCTGTACGTATTCCTCCTTTTTTCTAGCTCTAATATTTCTTTTCGTCAAGCTAATTGTTTCCAACATCCAGCGCCGACACTGCCAAACGCATCCTCGGCCGCACCTCGAGTCGGCGCGAGCGGCGCGTGCTCGGCAGCGCCAAATTCGCTGACGACATCACCGTCACCCACTCGGACAGTGCGTACATGGAGAAGAACTACGAAAACTTCTACAATCCGGAGCAAGCCGTGTCGCACCTGGCCGGCACCTCGCACGAGGCGCGCCTCGACTTCGCCCAAAAGTCCTTCCGGCCCATGTACTACATCAAGATGTACCCGCAGGACCAGGCCAAGATCGAGATGTGCTTCGACTGCACCAACTACCAGGCCCAGTTCCCGCCGGAGCAGCCGTTTGACGGGCACGTCTTCCAGACCATCTTCCTCAACAAGCAGCGCGACAGCGCGCTGTGGAGCAAGGACCAGATCGATCCCGCGAAAGTCATCCGCTCCGACTGGTGGCACCAGCTGTGCCACTCCTACACCCACTACCTGTTCGTCGTGCCGTGGATGTGGCTGCTGCAGGGCCGGCGCCGCACCCGCTTCGCCGCCTCGTGGACGCTTGTCAATGCGCACGAGGTCGCCGTCATCAGCGGCATCGCGGCCGCGGTCGACCTGGGCGCCACTTACCCGGCTGATCTGGAGCGCGACAAGTTTGCCCTGCTGAGCTTCCGTCTGTACTATTTGCTGGTGTACGGGCGCTGGTATAAGCGGCGGGCAGCGCGCGAGGGGCCGGGGAAGGACTGGGCGACGGGGAACGAGTATGGGAGCATGTATAACGGACCGGGTGTGGTGGAAGAAGAAAGGACGACGTGGCGGCGGGAGAGGGAGCAGGGGCGGTCATTGTGATGTGAGATGAGATTCGGGGGTTGTTTGCATGTACGGGAGATCAAAGAAAGAAGAGGGGAAGGTCTTTTCAAGACGTACAACGTTGTAACAATACATTCTACACTATAGGCTACGCATACCACATCTTTAGCACATATGAATAGCAACTCGTTGCAGCGAATTGATGATGAGCTATCATCACCGCGATGCAGCCACATTCCCGTAAATGCCTGTTTCCCCCATGAGACCACGAGAATCAATCGCAAGTGAAATGGCCCGCCTTCTTACGATCTTCAATGAACCGAGCCACGCTTCAGGCTTGCCCAGCAATCCTCTTGATTCCGATCTGATGATTCAGCGCCTATAAGATCAACAAGTACATTGACGCACCAGCAAGCTCATCCTCCTTTCCACCCTCTTTCCATGCTGAAGCATGCTCAGGAAGTAGCACAGGCATCATCTTGTAAGAAAACCACAAAATAGGAAACCCTCTCCAGCCAATTCCCCCGCAAAAACCCCTTCCTTTTCTTACCCCGCCCAGAACGTCCCCTAGAAATCGATCAGATTCCCACCGCCCTGTCCACCACCACCACCCTGCTGCGCCCCGCCCGCTCCTCCAAACGGATTCGTCCGCCCCGCCCCGAACGCGCCCGCCGGGCCCGTCTGCGACGGCACCATGTGCCCCTGCCCCTGGCCTTGCCGACCCTGCGGCGACACGAAGCCCGTCTGCTGCGGCACGAACTGGCCGCCGCCGCTGAAGAACGGGTTGTTGCCCGTCTGGCTGGCCTGCAGCTTGGTGGCAAAGCCGGCGCCGGCCGAGTTGACGAAGGTGCCCGGCGCGGTGTGCTGGGCGGGGATGCGCAGGTTGCCGACGTTGCCGAAGGTGTCCTGGCCCTCGCCCGTGGCGAGCAGGGCGTTGAGCTGGGCGTGCTGCGGGTTCGACGTGTCCTTGCGCGCGGCTTGTGGGGAGGAGGCGGGGAAGGAGGCGGGTGGGTTGAAGGATGGGGTGTTGTTGAATTGGGTTTGTGTCTTTTGCTCGGCGAGGGTGGAGAGGGTCGGGGTGCTCTGCTGTTGCTGGGTGGGTGGCGGGCGGGTGAAGGAGGAGGCGAAGGGGTTGTTGGAGCCGGTGGGTTGAGGCCGGACGGCGTCGGGGGAGGCGGTCGGGTTCGAGCTGGCCCAGGGATTGTTCGTGCCGGGCTGGAGGGTATTTTGCTGCTGGAGAGGCTGCTGTTGCTGTGGCTGTTGCTGGTTGTTGAAGCCGTTAGATTGGGAGGCCCAGGGGTTGAAAGAGGTTTGTTGAGGTTGAATGTAGTTCTGTTGTTGTTGCTGCTGCTGCTGCCCAAACTGGTCGAAAGCAGGTTGCGCATTGGCTGCGTAACCAGTGCCGTAGCCATTTTGGAATCCGGTTTGCTGAGGTTGGAAGCCGGTTGGTTGAGCGTATGCGTTGTTCAGATAGCCGGTATTCTGAGGTTGCTGCTGATCCACGAGGTTGCCGTACCAGTCAACCGCCCCCTGCTGCTGGTAGCCTTGATTGTACCCGGTTGGTTGCGGTTGCGCTGGTTCCGTTGGAAAATCATCATCAAACAGTGCCGCAGAATTCTGCTCTTCCAGTTCTCGCCGTCGCAATTCCTCTTCTTCTTTGCTGAGCTTGATGGCTTTGGCCAGGTCGTCGTCATCTACCGGAGCCCCGTTGTTGCGCTCTCGTCGCTTCTTGTCTTCTTCTGCTTCATTTTTGCTGGCTTCGATGGCAAGGCGGTATTCCAGATCGTCTTCATCATCACGCCGGTGTCGATCGCGGTTCTGTGGGCGGCTTCGTGCCGGATCGCTGCCGCCGGCGTAGCCTCCTGCAGGGCCAAACTCTTCGATTCCGGTGACGCGAGACTTCCATGACTTCCGGTCCTGACGCTCAGCGCGGAGCCGCTCTTCATCGAGGATGAGTGACGTCAGTTCCTTGGCAGAGACTCTCACTATTGAAAGCAGAACATCAGCAACGTATTTTTCGTACCAAGCTCGGAGTATTGGTAGTGCTGTACCATTCTGGCCGACGTCTCGACCATCTTCGTCGATGTATTGAAATTCGCGCAGAGTTTTGATTATGTAGACATTCTTGCGAGCCCACGTCACCACCAGCTCCGACCCCTCGTGGAGACAGTAGTCGAGCACCTTGAGCGATTTGAGGACGTGGCGCCAGTTCTTGCCTTTGTCATTCAGGCGCTTATCCAGCATGTCCATGATCTCGTAAAAGTCGGTCGAGCTACACCCAAAAGTCAGTCTTGGACATGGCATCGACGTAGCCGAGAGGCGCGCACTTATTGAAGGTCAACTGGGCAATCTCCGCCATGTCGGTGCCGACAGGGCCCCAGGGGTCGTTGCTCGTAGCTGGTATAGTCAGTTGCAGTCCGTAGAAAGCGGGTCGATGACGAGGAAGCCGTACCATTTCTAACCTTGACCTGGACCGAGGAGTAGCCTTTGGTGACATTTTTGACGCTCCGCACGACCTTGGACATGGTGGGCGGGCACGGATTGAGATGGCCAGCAACACGGACGAGTCTATAGGAAGCAGGAGAAGGCGTGTGGTTAGGAGCAGTAGCTGGGACAGTGCACTCGGTGGAGTACGCAGGGCTCGGTGATGTAAGGTGCCTCAAACCGGGTACTGCCGGCGGGCCTCGACGCAAAGTCGCCTCTCTACCTACCTAATTTTACCTTATGCTGACGATGACCTTAGGCTGTTCCAGTGCCAGGCTGATTACGTTAGGCGGACCGAGCGCGAGCGTTATTTGCAGTGATTATGTTACGACAAGGAGACTGGTTGCGACTGCATTGAGCCGCGCACGCGCCTGGCCCCAGCGCCCCTTATGCTTGAGACGTTTCGATTCATCCACAGGTGTCATATCAAATTTGTTGCTGTAAACTAAGGTCTATTCTTAACGATGAACAGAAGCCGCCCAAGTGCGCCCTCGTGCCAGATTGCTGCTTGGGTAGTGTACATGCCCCGATTCGCCCTCGTGCCGTCATCGCATTCGTCAGAGCTCCGTTGCCTGCTTGAGACATGTCCTACAAGCCGACCGAGAGAGATCCACTTTTCCCATTAGATGGAATCCATTAGACCCCCAAGAAATAAAGCAAAAAGAAAAGTTGAAGGAAAGCAAGACCAAGCAATGTCTAACAAAGCTCACAAAGCAGACCCGACCAACGCACATGCTCAGAACCAGAGCGAATGCAATTATCCGAGAGATGCTGGTGGGTATGACCTTTTGTCGACAACAACCGCCTAGGAAACAGCCCGCCAAGCTATGATACATGTCCGTTGTCATGAAAAAAGAAAATTCATTGCTGAGGTGCTCCAGCCCACATTTCCCCACCAAGACGTTGAGTTTGATGGTATGGGTCTGGTTCGGTGCTTTGGGGCCGACGCATATTCGAGTTGGGAGGATAATACATATTTGGTGCTGACGCTCCGTAGTGAGGATCAGGGTAGACGTAACTGTCGCCCGGGTTTGGCGAAGGAAGCCCTTGCTGCGCAGGAGATTGCCAACCCATGTTGGCCATGTGTGGGCTGCCATTTGCACTACCAGCTTGCTGCTGACCGTTATTCGACGTCGCTGGTGGTTCCAGGACAGGAGGCGGACCATATCCGCTCGGATGAGAGGTTAGCGAGGGCCGAGCGCTGGCTGGTACAGATGCGTATGGCTGGGAGGCCACCGAGGGCGACGAGCGCGGGCTGGGCTGCTGCATTTCGCCACGAAGATGTGGAGGCATGTTCATACCCGCCATGTACGCGTAATCCGGAGCTTGTCGATGGAGTTGGGGAATTCCCTGCATACTAGCTGAAGGAGACAAAGAGACTGGGCGTCCATGGGGAGATGGAGTTGGGAGCGGTGACTTGGTATCCGAATATTCGTCACCATCTGAATGAACGGAGCGATGTGCCGTGGGGGCTCGAGAGGCCAAAGCAGCTGCAGTTGCCGCTGCAGCTTCCTCTACCGTGCCCGTGTGATGATTTTGGTGACGGGTGAGGGTTGTTCGCCTCGTAAAGGTCTTCTGACAGTCGGCATAAGGACATTTGTACGGACGTTTACCCGAGTGAATCCTCCGATGCCGAGCAAGGGAGCTAGAATCGCTGAATGGCTACGAGACAAGAATTGTCAGCACACACCCCAAGCGCATTTGCAGACTGGAAGTAATCTCATACCTTTCCACATCGTTCACACATGTGCGGCTTTTCGCCAGTGTGTACACGTGAATGGACCGTCAACGCCGATCGCTGGATGAATTGTTTGCCACATCCGGGATATTCACACACGTGCGGGCGGTGTCCACTGTGAATACGTTCTGTTGTCACGTCAGCCAAATTTGCACAGCCACACGAGACCTTGAGGAATCACAAACCATGACGAGCAAGATCGCTTCGACGGGCGAATCCTTTACCACAGGTAGAACACGCAAATGCCTTGACCATGCCTGAGCCTCCGCCACCACCTCCAACATGGGCTTTATCAACCTCAGATTGTCCACCGTCATCATTTGGTTGGACAGGCATCGCCGGTGGAAAATTCACGTCGGGAGTGGTTCCGTTCGGAGCGTAGTTCTGTTGGAGTAAGGGCAGAGGGGTCCCCAGGTGGGACGGCGACGGATAGCGCATGCCATTGGATAATTGAGCAGGCATCGACGTGTAACTTGGCATCGAGGCAGCGGGCTGAGAGGAGTAACGCGAAGAGTGATCGGAAGCGTGAGGAGAGACGCCTCGCTCGGAGCTGTTCTCAGATTTTATGCGGCCGTTCAAGTAAGGGTTCTGCACCAGCTGTGGCTGTGGCGGCACGTCATTGTGCAGAGTATGATGGGGTATTTCATACTGCATTTTGAAGTCTGTGAATGCACGAAGCATAGAGTTAGCACCAGTGCCGGCCAGATAAGGTCGAGGGAGAGCCATTCGAGATGGATTTTGGAATGATCGTGATGGAGTTGATGGAGTTGTACGGAGAGGGCGGATACGTACCGGGCTTCCGGTCGCCAACCAGCAGAGTCGAAGTGTGTCGCCGATGGGCAGGCCGAGGATGCTCTGGCCGCGATGACAGTCGCAGTCGAGGTGATGCTGCACGGACTGGGCCGTTGACAGGCGCTGTGAGGATGGGTCACGTCAGGTTCAGAGGAAGGCCAATGCAGTACTTTTACTACATGGCTCGTCAGCTCGACCGCATCACGAAAAGTCCGCAAAACCACCCAAAGTGCAAAAGTCACGTCCGCAAAAGATCGCCAGTGATCACGTAACGGGCAGAGGGAAGGGCAAGGGGAGTCGCAGGGTGATGACAAGCCAGTATTCTGACACGCCACAGGGTGAAAAAAAAGGAGAGAACCGGAAGGACGCGGCGGGTGCGGCGGGCAGAGGGGCTCTGGCGAGCCGGAAGCAGCCGACGGGGCGCTGGTCACGTACCTTGGAACGGGCGGATGAGCGTGGTCTGTTCAGCAGAGCGAGGGAGCAAGATGGTTATATCGTGCGCAGGTACACCTCTCGTAAGGTGTCCTCACACATGTCGAAGGGGACGTGGGAGAGGGCGAGGGCAGCTAGCGCGGCGGCCGTGCACGCAGCACCAACGGGGCCCTGGAGCCTCTCACTCGCTTCACCCACACACGCCGCCCCGAGCAATTCGCCTCTGACAGCAGAACCCTCCCACCGGCGCCAGCTGCTTGCGGCTGCTTCGCCCAGGGGCCCTCTCTCTCTCCTCGTCCCGCCAGATCAGCTGCGGCAACGGGATGCCCGTGGGCGCCGCACGGGCCTCTGCTGTCCGCCGCTTGCTCTGTTGGCTGCCACTCCCGACACCCTCACAGACGCCGAGCGAGATGGAGTGCGTGCTGGTGATCGGTAGGGCTGGGGCTGGGCGAGATGACATCAACCACGACTCGCGGCCTGCGAGGATCCTGATGGGCTGCAGGGCGACGAGGGCCCGTGGCGCATCATGTTCGATCCTCGTCGCTGCGACTGAAGACGGCCGCGCACCTTTCCCCTCTCGTGGCCTACGGCGGTACGTACTCGCCCTCAGCAGGCCGCAACAAGCGGATGCGAGACACCACGCCTGCTCGAAGCAGCCTAGTCTCGCGGATCCTCATCTGGGTTTCGACGCTGCAGCGCCCGTCAGCCACTCCTGCGCGTCCCCTCCCACCCCGATTGCGAGACGTCAACTGCTGAATAAGTCGCCGATGCCACTGCGCACGTCAAGGCAAACGGAGACCGTTTTGGAGCGACCACGTTCACGTAATCGATGGATGTACGATGCAGGTTACAATCCTATTGCGAGCGTCTGCTTTCTGCACCTTCCCCTCTAACCCTTTGCTATAATTAACCGGCATACATGCCAGGATCCAGGCAGACCTGCTGGAGCAGCACTACCGAAAAAAAAAAGAAGACCCCTCTCACATGGTCGGAAAGGCTCTCTATCGGCAACCACCTTGCTCGCGGGCCTTGGGTTGCATTTCCGAGCGGTTCGTCAATTTCCGTGCAAGCGTCTGCATGCTCGGCGACTGACTGTGCAGAGCTGCGCCCGCATGCTGAGGTATGCTGCATTAAGTGCAGTCGCGTCATACCATGGAGTGCCTTCTGTAGTGAGACGAGCGACGAGAGACAGGTCGGGCGGGCAGAGGGTGCAGTCCCCCCAAAAAAAAACCTACGGGCAGGGATGCGAGGGCTTGATCGCTGCCTGGCGCCAGCCCCTGAGCATGCATCGAAGCACGCTAGAAGCCTTCTAGCGCAGGGGCATACTTTGGTGCGACATGTGCATCCGCACGGACGTCTGAGCCACGCAGCTCGCAGGCGAAACATTATCTCTGCCAAAATCATGCAGCCCCTTCGCATCCAGGGCGCCGACACCTGCCAGGATTCTCCATGCGGTCAATGCCGGCCCTCAACCTTCATTCGTCCGAGCGCGACCTTCTGGAAATCCTGCCAAGATTCCGGTGATTTCCCCTTTTCGCAATCTTGGTGGTGTGCCATGGAATTGCGACGCGCCGCTGGCTCACGACGATTCAACGTCTGCCGATGCGCTGAGTGATTGGTCCGACATCACTGCGGCTTTATTCAGATTAGGGCCAATTTTATAGAAGAAAATCCCGCGCTGGATATCTACTATAGCGCATCCAATAGCACGCTCCATCTCAAAAGCAGCATGATCTACCACTACTGCCGCAACTCTGGCCCGAGTGCCTAGTGCATGTTGCGAATCCTACGGGAGACAAAACAGCTCACAATCTTCAAATCTCCGAATCCTGATTCGAATAGGCCAATGCCATGATTGATGAGAATACGCACCTTGGCTGGATAGACAACCATCTCCCCTTGATCAAACCGCTCACCGCTCATATAAGGGCGATGAAAAGCAATTATATACGGATTGTCACATGTTGGTCGGATAATTCGAAGATAACAGCCATTCATTGGACCGTGACCTGCTGTTAGTCAGCGCATACAATGCTCCCATACATCGTTGGGTCGAAATTGAGTAAGCCGATTAGATAACTATCACAGAAATTATTCCCGGCGGATTCGAAAAAGCAATTTCGAGAGTTTGTTAAAGGAACGAACCATACCCCACCACGTTTCGTAATCCATTTCCACTGGTGACGCCGTCGTCCTGCAACTACACATAGACTCGATCCCTCCAGCACCGGCTCTCACTCGGGCCGTTCCCATCCTCCCTCTCTGATCCTCAGCATCCATACCGAAGGCCACCCGTCGCGCTAACCGCCTCTCTTCACCCTTAGCACCGTACCGGCACGCACACTAACACGTCTTCCCCACCAAGCTCCATGCATTGCCGCCCGCAGGCCACTCCTACCGCTTCCTCAAATTCAGGTTCACCCGCGCGCTCGTCCCGAGCTTGTGCACGCCCCCCCGCCGCTCCCACACCGCGCTCCGCC